>BQNB010028001.1:4911-57070 GCA_026074375.1 Tanacetum coccineum
TTTATGAGGTATGCCAAAAGATAAAACGTTAGTCGATAAGATTAGGATATCGGATTCCCAAATGAAGCTGAGGATGTGAAACTCTTGATGAATGACAAAACTGAGAGTCTTCACAATCCGGGCAATCCTGGACAATAACAACAACATGGAAACACGGGTAATGGAACAGACAAGCTATCTTACACAACAACAACACTTATTACAACTACGGATAAGCATGGGGTGCCTCCTTTGTCATGACCGAAGAACTGTTTGTTCTGGACAAGATTGATTAACCCATGCTTCAGCTCGAAATTGTTTGCCACAATTTCAGGAATAAGGATTGCGTCCTCGTACCCCTCGGTGGGTGCTTGGAGCAATTGAGCCATAGTTCGAGTGTCTGCCATTGGCTCTACGGTAGGATCTTCCTGAAATGGGTATTCTATACGAAGAGGTTCGATAACAACTGGCGTTCCTTCTGGTGGAGGAGGTCGCTGCTCACGAGACTGAGATCGAGTGCGCATGCACAAAATGGAAATAAAAAAGAAGTTACACTAATTTTTTTTTTTTTTTTTTGGATTTTTGGATTTAAAATATATTCACAATCTATTTTAAACGGACAAGAGATAGACAACTTAAGCCAAATAATCGATCTTACTTCACGGTAGCTCTCAGAATGAAAAACGCACAGGTGAGCGGAGGAGTAGGAATAGCGCGAAGCTTATTTCTCCTTTCGGGTCGTAGTTCCTAGGAACAACCCTCCTTATACCCACTTTATAGTTTGTCAATCAGAATGAGGTGAGCCGTATATCGTAAGTGACACAGAAGGCAAGTTTTAAATCTTTGGTTCGAGTTGGGAACCAACAAGTTCACCGGAAGTTATTATGATAATACCTCAATTGAGAATATTATATTTTGGTATTTTTACCAATTTATGAATTTTATTTCTTTTTATGGAGAATGTTTTTATATTTTTGGTTTTTCTTTTGGTTTTAGATGATAATTATACTAATAAAAGAAAATAAAAAATATTTTTGTACTTTTTATGTTTTTATAAAGAAAAATATATTCACAGATATAAACATAAATTGTCAATACGTAGCGATAATCTCTTCACAGCCTCCCCGGCAGCGGCGCCAAAAATTGACTCGCAGAAAACTTACACCTTTTTATGTATCAATAAATATAAATACATATATAAAAATACACAACAAGGATCAGGATCCGCGAGACCAAGAAAACCGGAAGCAGTATAGAGTGTTCCCGGGTCGTTATGTCCCAACGAGGCTAGAGATGGAATATCGAGTCACGAATGATGATTGGAGTTTGAATATGACAAGGATGAGGTTATGATTTGGAACTAACACTGATAAGCAAATGTAGATAAAAATAAACAAAGAACATAAGCTAGAACAAGAATAAAAGCTAGAATTGGGAAAAATACTTAAAACTTTTACACTAAAACACAAGTAAGCTCAAATAAACTTAAGACAAATTAAATAAGCTAAACTTACTCTAAATAAGCAAATACAAAAAGAAATTAAGCTAAACTAAGCAAGGAAACTCAGCAGTACTAACAACAGTACTAATAGTTTTAACTAACAGTACTAACTTTGAGTTAGTACTGCTAGCTTTAAAAGTTAGTACTGCTAGCTTTAACAAAACATAATGAAACGAGAAATAAGCAAATAAAACAAAACAGATGTTTACCTAACCCTAATAAGCACTTCAGGAGTAAGAATAAGCAACTAGAATAAACCAGAATGGCAAATGAGCTAAAAAAGCTACAATCCCGTTTTTAGTCCAAGTCCTCAAAAAGTGCTCTTAAACTTATTTTGAAAAGACAAATTAAGTTCTATGAAAACAGTAACTTAAAATAAGCATAATCTACTCTATACAAATCTAAAGAAATCTTAAACAAGCTGAATAATAAGCTGATAAGCATACAATGACTAACAGTACTAACAGTTTTAACTGACATTACCCTTAAACTTGGAGTTAGTATGCTGTGTTCGTTAGTATCTGCTACTTTGAAATCCAAGAACAATGAACTAGCAGTCTACTGGGGAGTTAGTCTGTTCATGTTAAGTTAATGCTGATTCCAAAGTTAACTGCAAGAACTAAATTAGGTTAGTAATGGTAGTGTTAAGTTTTGCTGTTCAAAATATTAAACTAGCAGATCTAACTTAGGTTGTATGTTAGTTGAAAATACCCTTTCAAAATCATTTTTTTTCTTCAAGTTAATTAAAAAGATTTTATCAACCAAAATAGACATTATTAAGGATTTTTAAATAAGAATAAGCATTAAATGCGTGATTTGGCCTAGCAGTGTTTTACTTATAACATGCAGATCTACTGAAAGTAAGAATAATAGAAAAAGAGAGATGATTACAAAACCCTTGATTTAAACAGGGTCAACAATGAATGCTACAAGCTCTAGATTGTATAAAATAAGTAGTGAGAGTCCATAAGCCCATCAGAACTGGCTTATCATCCAAAACATAAGCTGAGGTATATTTGTAGAGTGATTGGTGTGAAAATTTCTTATCTACTTAACTTTTAAGTTTACTTAGTTAAAAACAGTTTCTAAAACAGCTGTATTGAGACGCTTTTGTACAGAAACAACTCAATTAATGAACTTAACACTTGGGTTATTAAAGTGACTTTAAAACTCAAATTGCATTCATCTTGGAAAATGTTACAAGCTGTATGCATAAAGCTTTTCAAATAATTAAAATAAAAGCTAAGTTATATTAATAAAATTAAGAAAAACTAGTTACTAACTTTTTCAAAGGTTACAATGAGTCTATTTATAGCGAGTCTTTCTTGAGTCGTGTACTTCTTTTGAAGTGCAAACAAAGTGTGCTAGTTGATGTGAGGAGAATCTAAAAACTATTCCTGCCTTTTGATTTCTTTTGAGCTTCTTTGGGAGGACAAATCTCAGCAATCGAATGCTTTGGGAATGGAGAGGGATTGCCAACATGGACTTTATAAAGTGGGGGGGGTAGTAGTAGGGTGTTGAGTGCATTTTTTGCAAAGAAGTATGGGAGCAAAAACCGGGTGCTGGCTGGTTTTGGTATTGGCGGGAAAGCTGGGAAGAGGTTTATAACAATTTGGGTTCGTGCAGAGAGAGGTTGAAGATGATTAATGGAATGTTTGGTTTGTGTACAAGAAAGGCCCTACACATCCCACCTTCTTTTCATTCTCTATTTCCCCTTTCTTTCTGTTATAAATCGAAGTTTCCCAATTTGCGTAATCAGTCCTGTGGTTTATATAATTTATATAACTAGGTTTGGATTTTTGACCCCTCAAGTTATATTTTTCTTTTGTTTTTTTCGTCGGAGTAGACTTGACTTTGATTGGGCTTCGCTGTTCAACCTTTTCGCCATCCGCGTTGTTTTGTTTTTTTGATTGGGTTTTTCGTTTTTTTGTGAGATATCGTTCTTGACAACCAATTAGCAAAACAAGATATATTTGGATTTTGAGTCCGTTTTTGGTTATTTAAGCTCGTTTTAATAGGTAAAAGGTATGTGTAATTAAGCACATACCAATGGTTAAGGACAGCATTGTTTTATTCAATTGGATACAAACAACATGGTTACAATAACCCTTAGACCATTAATCTGATGACTCGCAATCTGAGTCGTACCTTACTACCCCAAATTCTAAAAAGAATGCATCATTCTCAACTTGTTCTTGCTTAATTTTTTCCTCTTGTGCCTTTTTGTTCATGGCCTCTTCTTCTAACATTTCTTTTAGAGCTTCTTCATCCATACGGAGTTTATGTAACTCTTTCTCGGTAAGAGGGAAATCAGTTTGTGATGATGAGCAACCTATACCTCCATGTGTACGGCCTGAGTATTTTTCTTAGAACCAAGCCGACTTAGCCTCCATTTGTTTCTCTAGTCGTGTCGTCTTTCCATACATAGAAAGATGCAACTTGCGATCCTTTTCAGAGCTTTCTTTTAAAAGAGTGCAAATCAAAGCACGACTCTCTTGAGAAATATCATTGCATTTCTCATAAGTTTTTCTAAGATCGTCCCTGACAGCACATGAATCTTCAAACTGAAAAGCTAAATCCAAAAGCACATCCTGACGACCCTTATCTTCGTTAATTAACCTCTGCACCAAGGCTTCGATTTCAGAGTCGGTGTGGGGAAGCGAGCATGCCATTCGAAATATCTTTGTAGTGGGATTTAAGTTTGAAAATTTGAGAAGAGTAAGGTGGTATTTATAAGACAAAGAGGGAGAAGGTAAATAATTTAAGGCCTTGTCGTTTACTTCAACGGATATATTCCAACATTTTGTCACCTTGGCTCGTCCTGATAGCGAGGTATTCATTTAGGGATAAGTAAGGACCAGTTCAAGAACAAATACCCTCACTTGTTCGCAAATTCACAATCACTTACAACGTCTTGATTTCGGGATGAAATCTTCTAACCTGGGGAGGCTGTGGCACCCCGTAAGAAAATTTGGTTCTCTTTTCGTTAAGTAAAAGTCATGTACTGCAAGTTTGCAAGTTTACCGATAATTTTCAACGAGAAGTCATCTTATGGTCGTCAACGCATTATTTTTGTCATAAAAAGTTTAATTTGCACGCGAATATCACCATTTTTACTCTGTGTCTAAAAGGACATTTTAGAACGAGTAGCGATAAGAACCATATTTAGTTCACTTTGTGAAACACGGTTATTTACTTGTAACACTTTATAGACTACGCTCAAATCATGACAACTTTATATTAATTCAACAAGGCCAAAGTAAGCTATACATATATATCCATAAAAAATCAACACCTGATATGTACATATAAAAATATATGGAAAACAAAATGCAATCATGATAAAACACTATCATTATAAATCTTACAACACTACCCTACTACTTTATCATTTTGAATAATCCCATCATATGCTACGTATCATCAAGCCTGATGCAATTTCAACTTGAAATGAAAGGCATAGTAAAGATTCTTTAAACAGTATTAGAAAAAGAGGCATCATGACGAGCAGTATTAGAGAAATTCATTATGATTCAATAGTAGCATAGGACCAATCACATGTAACATCTCAGTAACCCATCCAAACTTCAAGTATAAAACGGGAACCTTTCATGACAAATGTATCACAACAAAAATCTGAAAACAATAAGTAACAACACATCTCAAGTGAAGAATTTTCGTTGGGACGTAAGAATTAAGGGACGACGGGTTACTAAGGGTGGAAACCAAGAACGATTCGAGTTTCTCTCGTCACCACCATCTCCTCTCGTCATCTATCGAGCTTGGACCTCGGTAAGTAACTCTCGTGTCTTAACGCATAACTTCATTATGCCATTTATATTTATAAGCATGCACTCGACCCCAAAAACCAAGGCACGTCTAGCTTTGCTAGACGAGGACACCAGTCTTGTACGATATGTACACAACCACATGGTACGAACCATGCATGATTCATGTATTCACACGCATGTAAAGGCTAGAGTCGTGTTATGCATGAAATGAACGAAACATAGTAACCTTAATAAACAACACATCACGCGTAAAAAACTAGTAACAAGATAAGAAATTTTGTAAAATCCCTAAGCATGTCATGACCAAATGGGTTGCCTTAATAGGGATAACTAGACATTAGGGTTACGCATGAAAGGTTATAGAAACTCTTATATCGTGACCATGACTCATAGCATAAACGTGATCCAGCAACCCAAAACGACCCACACCGACCTTGTTGTTTTGCTATAAGTGCGTCTCAAACGCTGTTAACAATGAACGACTCATGCTCGTTGGTCCATACCCATACCTCGTAAACCTTTGACACGAATAGCACATGAGACGTACCGCTAAGTCGTGAAAGGATACCACCTTATCATGGTTGTTGCGTTGCGTTTCGTTGCAAGGAAACGTGGCTATACAGCCACTGTTGCGTCTGCTTAAATGCATGAAGTTCGTCCTTGTGCCTCGACCTTCATCAACCTCGTGACTAACCTATAATCTAGACCCACGCAAGAGTGTTGTGATGACCCAACTAGTAATGCTTAGGAGTGTGTAGAGAGTGAGAAGAAACCGAAACAATGAGTTTTACAACCCACTGTTGATGCGTCTGTTGGGCAGCAAAAGAGAAACAGAAAAAGAAGTAAACCATGTACTATATATATATATATATATATATAATAACCCATGTAGTGAATAAGAAAACCTGGAAAGAAATCATTAAGTGTGCGTGTGGTACAAAGGGAAGACGCCACAAACAGTGGCTGTCAACCCCCCTGCTGTGTTCGACAAGAATCAGAAAAAGAGAAAGGAAAAACAAGAACCATGTGGGTGCTATTATAATAAGGATATACATGTGATAATTTAGCAACTTGCATGAGATTAATGTGTATACTTTAGATTTAAAAGGAGCGTGGAACATGCATGTGGTTCGGACTTCAGGTAGTCAAATCCGAATGGGTTGGGCAAATGATTTAACGAGCTAAATGATTATTTCGATGATTAGAAAATTTTAATTAACATTTTTTTTGATTTAGAAATGGGTGACAACAAAATCAAAGTTTTATTAGAGTAAATAAATTTAACACAGTTTATAAAAAACGTATTTTTAAAAAGTCTATTAGGTTTAAATATGGGAAGTTATGAGAATAAAAGAATGTAAAGTGTAAAAGTTATATATGTGGAAAATCAAAGGATTAAAAAAATATATTTTAATAAGAAACTCAAACTAGTTGAGCGAAACGTGATATATAAATTCGATAATTACACTAAGTAGTCAACGACAACGATATAAATAAATAAGCGCGATGAGAAAATATATGTACTTAATAACTTACAAATAATGTTTATATTTTCTTAATTATAAATCACATGGGCTTGTAAATATAAATTGCGACGCGGAATAGTATAAATTCTTATATAGGTACTAATAGTTTTAAAGCCATCCCTAGAGCCAACGGTTTAATTAACACTTTGAAAACGTAAGACGTTAACTCCTAAACGACAATACCCTTTTGACCAATTGCATAATTTACTGCATACATTAATTTTAGATTGTAACTCAGTAATTGTTATAATTACTTAGGTGTTTGACTGAGTCGCTATTTGGCGTACCTTAATTCCTTTCCAATCTCCAACGATTAACCGTCAAGGTGAGTTTTCATAGCCCCCACTTTACTGTTTTAAATCATCTTTTGGGGTGAGAACATTGCTTATTTTTAACAGTTGAACACAAGTACATTTACTGATTTACTATTGGGTCTAAGTCCCTATTCAACCCAATTTGCTATATTGCCCAATTTATCATGAACTGTCAATTTCTTGATCGGATGACCGGTTGAGGGAGCGCGAATGTTATGGATAGATCTATCGGGATTGACAATCCCTGTTTGTCTTGGACTGACATTAGTCAAGCAAACACAGTTTCATTTGAGTCAGATACGGATGTTGCGGGTTGAACATCTGCATGGGCTTATCTATGATGATATATGTTAACGCTTCGGTGTCATGAGCTTAGACAATAGTAAATACTTTTCATTGTGATATATAGGATTGCTATATTTCATACCATGGTTATAAATCTTGTGGTTCATCACTATTATCAAACAACAAAACCTATGAACTCACCAACTTTATGTTGACACTTTAGCAATGTTTTTCTCAGGTGTCCTGTGTTACGGGATATATATGGAGTCTGCATTGGTATAATGGCATGTAGAGGTCTATCTCTCGTATCAAGTCCTCTTCACGCCATGAAGTCACAATCCCAAATCTAGTCTTCCGCTGCAGAGAATTTGGGGGTGTGACAGATTGGTATCAGAGCTCTTGGTTATAGAGAACTAGGTTGCATTAGTAACTCTAGACTATAACTGGCTCCTAAGGACATATCAGAATAGCATACGCACTATCTATTACTATTTACTTCCTAAGTCAACAACTATTTGGCACGATATCATTAAATAACTAAATTGCCACTTGTCTGTCATGAAAAACATGACTACACATTATCATTTACCATCTTGGAATAACATATCCTATGGATTATGTACTTATCCTAGCGCAAGGAAACTATCATGACTCTCACCAAATAATTAACCCTATAACCAACATCATACTACGAAGAGTCACATACACAATATTATGAATTTTGTCAATGATTACATCCTTACTATATCACTTTATGGGGGTCACCTACATAAACACTTCGGGATACCTTGCTAATCACCCACTCGTAACTTCACAAGGACTCTTTATAGCAACTGTTGTAAAATACCTATACTACTATCCACTATGTTAGTATACCCTTAAAAATATTTCCATGTATATAAAAATCTACCAACAGGCATGTACCACTTACACCAATAATTGGCGAATGTCTCATCATCGGGAAACGTGAACAACAAACTCATAATGAGACGAAAATGAAAACACGCCCGGTAAAAGTAAGAGACAACAGTCGCAATTAGCAGTCACAAACTACAGGAAGACATAAAAGTCTACCCCAGCCCTGAGCCAAGAATAATATGAACTCTACGGATATGCACCTATTGACCAGAATCCTACCACACTTTCCAGTCACCGGCTTAGGTCTTAACATAAGGATACCACTACTAATTGCGAGTAAATTTCTCAAACAAACAAGAAACATACGAATGCCTAAACCCAACACTCCTCTATATATCCTCGAGACATAGTATGCATAATCATTCAAAACATGCAATACACCTTACCTCAAAAATTAATAACACTCATAAGTTAATCTTTACTCAGATATGGGATGTAAAAAGAAGAAACCCTATTTTGTCATATGCAGGGCGTATCCGAAAAATGTCTCAATCACTTTCCAGCAACATACCTGACAACTCCCCGGAACAGGAAGCCGCCACGGGACACTCCATTCCAAGAAGAATGGATTCGCCAACCTCTCGGGCAACCCAATTACCTGAACCAGAATTAACTTTGACCCCTGCTACAGGGCGTGAACACTCCCAAGAAATAAATAACCTCAGTGCTCCTGCACTAATATCACAAGCGCCTGGGCCATCTCGAAAGAGAAGCAGATCACCATCATCGCCATTCTTCCCAGATGCCATTACCTTCTCTGACGGTAAACCAGCATCCGAGACATCAGAACTCAACCCAGAAGATGTGACAGCCAGACTAGAGGACCTGGAAGTAGAAGTTGACACTCTTCATGCAGACACCGAAGACAAAGAGCTTCTGATCTCCGAATTGCAGGATTCTCTCGCAGCTGCCGAGAATGAGATCGCAATATTGCAGATAAGGGTAGCTGATACCGAGGACAGACACGCTGAGGATCATGAACAAATTCAGAAAATTCTAGCCCGCCTAGGCCTATAAGCAAAACAGCCAGCCTTGTCATGACATTGTATCCTAGTTTGCAAAGAAACATCTAGGCGGAGAAATTAATAAAGACTTGTACTTTGCTTTCATGAAATAATAAATGAAATAACAATTCTGCCCTAAAAAGTTTCTGAGTACATTTAAGATTAGTTGGAACTTCTTGGCAGAGCCGCTTCGTCTTCCGTGCGTGTTGGTGCATATTTGATGCCCGCTGTTAATCATTCTTCATCATAAATATGAGTTTCATAGCCCCAGGTTACATGTTTTACATATATTTTTGGGGGTGAGAGGAGAACATGCTTGTTACATATTAAATTAGTGTTTTGATTTAAACTCTTTACGTTTAATCATTTACAACTCGTTTGCATACATGTTTACAAACGAATTTACTTGGTTGATTTCCATACTCATTCTCATATATTGCGTTGAGATACAATACTTGTTTTCATTTATGAACGCAACAACTTTATTTTCACTTATATGATTACGGATTAGCTCAGGTTGTACATTCAAAGTAATTCAGTGCTGAGGGTGGTCCAGGCTTGGGGGACATCGATATTGTAGGCCCACGTATATTGTTAATTCAATTCTGTAGGGTGTCCAGGTTGGGGACATTCCGGTGTAGGTACAGTAAAGTAATTCAGCGCGAGGGGTGTCAGGTGGGACATTCGTGTAGGCACACGGATAAGTAATTCATTGATCTGAGGGTGTCAAGTGTGGGGAATCCGGTGTAAGCACATGTCCTTATTTTAGGATTAGGCGCTCAGTTTCATGGAGATAGAGGTATCGTAAAAATCCATTTTATTGTTTTTTTTTTACATAAGTAATTATTTACTGTGCCTGAATAAAGTTGGCAATACTTACTTGGAAATATTTATGTGATAGTTTTTAATTATCATGCATACTTTGGACAATTGCGGTCCAACTTTCATACGTATATTTTTGTGATATTTGGGGGTTTAAATGGTCATGCATGCTTTACAATTCTTGATTTTAAAAATAATCCAAAATATTATTGGAAGGACATTTAAGAATTTAAAATCGGTATTTACACGTTGGAACCCTTTGGTTTAATTATTTATAATTTAAACAAACTATGAACTCACCAAACTTTATGTTGACGTTTTTAAGCATGTTTTTTCTCAGGTGAATTAGTGCTTGGGATTATCTGTTGTGCAATTGGAGTCTAAATTGGAAAGATTTATACTTGGATTTCTACAAAATGATCAAATTCGTGTGTGTAGCTTTCAAGCTTTTCATTGTGATGCAATTATGGGACAAATGTTATATCAGTTTCAAAGAAATCAACATGATTACTTTTTAAACGACACATTTAGAGGTCGTTCTCTTGTATCTAGCGCTGTGTATTATGAAGTAGCACCCCAAGTGGTATTCCGCTGCGTTGTTGATTTTGGGGGTGTTACATACTATGTTCGGATATTCACTTAAAAGTATTTCAAGTATTAAAAAATATTCCAAAAGCATGCGCCGCCTTGAGTACACCAATACTTGACGAAAATGTCGCTTCATTTGGGAACATCGAACAACAAATTCATAAAACACGCCCGATAAAAGTAAGAGACAATAGTCGCAATTAGCAGTCAAAAACTACGGAAAGAAATTTAAGACATAAAGGTTTACACCAGCCCCTGAGTCAAGAATAATATGAACTTTATCGGATATAGCACCTATGGGACCAGAAGCTCTACCACATATACGGTCACGGCTTAGGTCTTAATTAAGGGATACATTAATAATTGCGTATAAATTTCCCAATCGAACAGAAACATATTCAATGGCTTAAATCCAACACTCCTAGACATAACCTCGAGGATAGTATACATAAACATTCAAAGCATACAATGGAATCTCATCTAAATATATGATGGCACCATATGGTAATCTTTTACCCAATATGGATATAATAAGTAGAAATCTATTCTGTCTTTTGCAGGGTGTTTCAAGAATGTCTCAATCACTTTCTCGCTACGTGCTTGATTACTCCCCAGAGCAGGAAAGCCGCCACGGGACACTAATCCTAACAAGACTTGACTCGTTCGATTCTCAAGCAACCCAATTACCTGAACTGAATTAACTTTTGCCCTACTACAGGGCGTGGAAACCCTCCAGTAAATAAATAACACAATATTCCCTTTTTAATATCACCAGACCTGGACCATCTCGTAAGAGAGTAGATCACCATCATCGCATTGTTCCTAGATGCCATTACCTTCTCTGACGGTTATAAACCGCATCGAGGAGACATCAGAACTCAACCAGAAGATTGTGGACGGCCAGAATAGAGGACTGGAATGTATGAAGTTGTCATCTTCATGCATAACCGAGACAAAGAGCTTTGATCCTCCGAATTGCAGGATTCTCTCAGCATCTGCCGAAATGAGATCGCAATATTTTAGAATGGGTAGTGATGCCTGAGGAAGACACGCTGAGGATCATGAAAAATTCAGAATATCCTAGCCCGCCATAGGCTATAAGTCAAAACAACCCAGGACTTGTTTTTACTTTGTAACATTGTTATTCCCGTTTACGGCGAGACCTCTAAGCAGAGAATATTATAGACTTGTATTGCTTCTTCATAAAATAATAAATGAAATACTAATTCTGTCCTAAAATGTTTTCTGAGTAAATTTACCGGTATAGGAGAAAACCATATGTTGATATTTTTAAGTCTTGTGACAAACATTTAATACGCCAATGTAAATGATGCTATCGAAATTATGCTAGGTACCAAACAAGTATGGCTCATTGTTCAAAACAAAACGAAGAATTACAATCTCATGTGCCGGGAAAACGAAATTAAGGAAGCTGATCTCCGATGAAACACTTATGCAACTGAGAATCCATTTAAAAGTGCCAACATCTGTTCAGAACGAGAAGAAGTAACCTCCACCAGATTCAACCACTTCTTGCACTCTTCAACATTTTGTCAGTTCGAAATTCATTTTCATTCACAATCAGTAAAAACGCCTTTCAATGAAAAAATGGAAACACAAAATGACATCTAAGGTCTTACCAGGTAAAACCTCGTAGATCATACCAAGATACGAGGTGGGGCACATAGCCAATATATGATTATACAAAAAAGATTAAACCAGTAAAAATACACAACGCAAAGCCTTATTCAAATCAGATCCTAGTATTTCGTTCGTAATACAACAAAATGCAAATATAGGGAATACAACAAAACTGTAAATGGCTTTAAAACGACAAATACATCACCGCGTGAAGATAAACCTGGATCGATCAGCAAAATAAGCGATTGTGATGTATTATGATCATGACGGGTCGAGTGACAATCTCGATTGGGAAATCCGTGAGGATTGGTAACCGACAGTTTATAAGGAAGACGGTGAAAACTTGATATGGTGAACGGGTGGGCGTAATTCGAGATAAGAAGTAAGTAAAGTGAAATTAAGAGAGATAAGAAAAAGGAGCGGCGTATGTGGGTAGGCGTGTGAGAATATGATTTTAAATATTATGATGGAATAGCCGTATCTAGCAAGTGCGATAGAACAAAACCCTAAACTACAACAAAGTTATTATTCGAAATAAGTCATAAGAGATAATAAATTTTTCGAACACATAGATAATACCCGACAACATATGAAACGATATGCACGTAGTAAGATAAAACCCCTAAGGTGAACATAACTTTTCAAGACGGAACCACATGTGTGGTAGAAAGTTGCAAGGGAAAATAATAAACCTAATTGACATATAAACCTAACCAATAATCAGAATATGAGTGTTAAACAATTTATACAACTACGAGTCTCTTATACCAACTACGCTACATATCACAAACAAATAACTAAAGAAAAAGGGCTTAATGTAAACCTAAGGATCTAATAGCCTGATCACTTTGTATGAGTTAGGTCGACAGAGATATGCTCCATAGTATTCGATTAATAACAAAAAGTTTGAAACGCATACTCATATACTCATTCAACTTTAAAGCCCAATACTTGAAGAAACTATGAAAGACTACTGAATTCATCAAAAATACATCATGAGGAATTCATTCATACTATAAGCGAAATGCAAATACTTAATGATGAAAACGTTCGTTAGTTCTTTCAAGAGGATTCAGCATTAGGTTAATTTAAAAATGCTCTAAGAACAAAACGGTATAATACAAACCCGCTAGCTACTCGAAAGTCTACTTTTTCTAGAAAGCTTTACGCCAATCTCCACAATTGGAATGAGGCACGATAAGCCCTAGTATTACAATGATGTACTGGTTGTGTCCTCTTCTTGTGGAACACTCGCCAAATAGCAACCAACCACCACTACAAACACAACCGCAATCAAGGGAACGAGATATGACATTTTAATCTAAGTACGAATATTATTTTACGTTTTGACAAAATGGAGAGATTGACAAAGTATATATATAGAGTTGAGGTAACGGTTTGCCACATTCTAGCGTGGGGCCCCACTTGCCACTTTCGTCATTTCTTAACCCATGCCCTTATGAATAAGCCGCTTGAATCCAGGGAGAAAAGTTTCCAACTAAAAAGGACTGGACTCCCATAAAAATTTTAAATTTATTTCAACCCTTGAGGTAAAATCAATCACTGAAATATTTTCGAATTGCTATTTAACCTCATAAAATAATTCCTTTGGGGAAAAGTTTACAAATTAATAACACTATCCCTAAACCACATTATGATACTGTAGAGAGACACTAATCATGTTCACTCAGTTATTCAATTTAGAATTTTCGCGCAAACACTTTAAAAATAATGGTGTGGAGACAGTAGTATAGTATTCCAATTGTCCCATTCAAGATGTATCATGCAAAAGGCAACAGTCACGAAGCGAATATTTTTTTTATGATACTACAGAGATCAAATGCATTCGTTAGAACTTGCTAGATTACTAACATAATAACTGTTGGTTTGCGAAAGTGGAAATACAAGTACATTGTAACACCCCCAAATTGGGTCGCAGCGGTAATAGAGGGTGGGGCTGTGTTACTTCATAGGATCAACAAACCACAATGATAAATATAGAACGACCCAAAACAAAAAAAAGGCGTTTGAAAACGTTACATTGGATTTAACAAAGTAATTGTTACCATAAGCCGAAGCTTAACTTGTTCACTTGATTCAAATACAAAGATTTTCAGCCATAACAGATGGGACCAAAAATGAAATGCGACAAAATTCTTTAATGCAACGACATCAAATCAAAACCACCAAGGTATATATCGCACCTTGTGCTTATTGATCCATGAAAAACATTGCCTTAAAACGTCAACAAATGTTGGTGGAATTCATAGGTTTGATAAATCATAAATTTTAGGAACCACAAGATTTCCAATGTGTATGATATTGCAAGGCTGAGATTTCATATAAATGGAATTAGTTGCTCTGAAGCTCATGAACACTGATGCTTGACGTGTAATGTAATACCAAATTAATGGCCTACCATTAGCCCGTGGTGATGTTCTACACCCGCAAATCCTATATTCGACATGGGAATACGTTCTGTTTGATCCCGTGATAGCTAATCACTCGAACGGGGGGCTTTGTCAAAACCAATAGATCTTATTAATAATATTCGCGCTCACAATCCCGAATTGACAGTTCATGATAATGCATAGGTCAGATATGGGTTATCGCTACTTAGGCAAACACGTAATATAACATGAAACTATAACCACTTCGTGTCTCAAGATTGTAAGCATTGCATGTTTTTTCACCCAAAAAATTGTTATAAACAAAAGCAATGTAAAAATGGGTGGGGGCTATGAACTCACCTCGAGTGGAGTAATGCCAAGGTATTCTAATAACGCAGTCATGGAATCGATCAAATGCAACCTAAGTAAATTAAGGTCGTATAAGTACCGAGTACTTTAATTAATAACCTTGAATATAATCCTATAATTGCTACATCGTACTATCGTTCGGGCTATCATAATTAAAGAGGTCATGACATGACGTACGAGGAGTTAGGACACTTTAAATCGTAAATCCAACAACTCGTCGATACGCCATCCGAAGAGGCCTCATTATGAAACTCCCTAGTAATATAGTACTTTGATAACCACATAATATTCTATATAGCTCAATCACCAACTAATGGTTTTGGTAAAATTGTGTTTAATAAGTTAAAACGTTTATAATTGCCGTTTTAGTAAAACTAGCATAACTTTTGCGTTTTAAGCCCGATTCTCGCGTTTCTTATGTCCATCTTTTCGTATTAAGACGGGTTATCATAATTTGACATTTTCCATATTTTGACCCCCTGGTGAACAGTAACTTTTACTGTTCACATCAGACGTGAGCTTTATTAAATTCGTATTTGTTGTCGTAAAACCCGTAAATGTCGTATTTTATTCGTTATAGCTCCGTTTTTAGTGATTCTTTCGAGGACGTTCTCGTATTTGAAAGTTCTATAATTTTAGGAGGTTTACAAAAATATAACTTTCTGTCATGAATAGTAACTTTTATAAAAATAGTTTTATAAAAGTATTAATTGTCGTAAACTCGCGAAATTCATAACTCGTTCGTTATTAATTGAAAAATTGCGATTCTTATCATTTTGGAATCCTAAAAATGTGTATTATTTATTAAAAATATCAACACTTGCTGTTTATAATTTTTATAAAAATGTTTTTATAAAAATTTATTTACGACTTCGTTTATTAACGTATAACTCGTTTTTAACGTAACTTTTTCGTTATTAATCCGTTTAACAAGTTTCTTACCTTTTCGGAATCGTCGTGAATGTATTATCTTATAAAAACATAATTAAGTATGTTCTTTTTTTTTTTTTTTACCGATTTTGGACAGAAATGTTGGTGTTAGTTAGATAAGTCCATATATATCCTTGTTTTCATACTTTTCCACTTTTGTAAACTACCACAAGTCTTATATTTCATATATGTCATATTTGTTACATATAATAAGAGTCCAATTGTCCATCCAAGTCTTACACATGTGGGGGGGGCCATGATTTTATGTCTATCAATTATTACAAACCATAACTTTAATATTTACCATAATTTACTAGTTTTCAATATGGACTATTTTTATACTATAACCTATTAACCTACAAGCCTTCCCATCTTGTATAACTTTATTTTAATGATTATATTAACATCAATATAAGTTCATATTTATCTTAACATGTCTTATGTATTTCTTTAACTTAAAACATATTATGAAACTATGAAAACCCTAATTAACCCATAATCATGTTTACACCAAAACAATATGATACAATATTTTATCATCCTTTTTAACATGATATATGTAATAACACAACATATATAAAAGTAATCCATGTGATCATTTCAAGTAGAAATCTCATTTTCATGATAAAACCCCAAATGGTGATTTAAGCTATAAAGAATTATCATATGCATATAAATGAAAGTTGTAAGAACATAAAGTGTTCAAGTAAACCTTATGAGGTATGATGATGATGATGAGTAGGTGTAAACCTTGTTTAGCACAAAACCAAAGTTGCACAATAAAAAACCCTTGTTTTTCTTAACAAACCTAGCTTTCATTCACTTGTCAAATACTTGAAAAAAGCTTAGTTAATGCTTGGAAATATCTTTAGAATGTCTTCTAATGGTTGTGTATAAGTGTGTATGGGTTATATAAAAATCGATATGGATTGGGTAGAATGCTTGTAATTGCGTAGCAATATAGGAGATGGGGACGAGAAAGATTCGTGAAAATTTTACTAAGTGTTAAAGCATGTATGAGTTATCTTAGCTAGCAATGCATGTATATAAGAAGTAAATCTAGTCAAGGGAACATGTCATGGCCTTAGGGATGGGTCATAGTCTTAGGGATGGTCTTTAGGTCAAAGAAACAAAGTATGGTATGGCATTAATGAAGTATGGTGCTCTTTTGACCAAATGGAAGAGTTTCTTCATTATCTTTGTATAAATGGTCAAAATTTCGGCATACTAAGATGTAGAGGATTATTTTGTAATTTTCATGTATTGGTGTATAAAGTGGGTATTTGTTGACGCGTAGAAATAGTTTTGGTGGTTACCTGAGTGTGCCTAAAGCAATTTATCGCGAAACGTATCACACTTTACGTATCCGTAAAAATAAAATGAAAACAATGTTAATAATTATCCTCAAAATAATTATATAACCCTTGTTTGATGTAACATTATAGTGTTTTGATGCCCGTTTACAATGAACTGGTTAATTTTTGGCGTACGCGATTTAACTTAACGTTTACAAATTTCGCGCAAACGCGTACAATACAAAGGTCATTGTGGATTTATGATGTCGTCAATGGTTGGAAAAATACAGGGGGTGTTATAGAATTCCCGTTAAATCGAGCCTTGTACTCAAGGCCTCACTAATGCAGCACTTGACGACGGTTGTGGTCTTGGTCGATGAGGTGTGGATTGTTTCTTCTTGATTGGTCTTTCGTTCCATGTGAACTCGGGACCTTCTTAGAGTTCCATCGAACTTTAACCAAAAGGGATCCGGGACTTTGCTTCAACCGTATTAACTTCACGGCCCCACTTTTTCTACCCTGATTCCTCTACAAAATGAAGTTTGGCGTTCAAATTAAGGCCATTCCAACGGATACGGCTATATGGTTCGTCGGCGACACTTTTTCAGATTTGATAATGAAATGTATTATGAAAACTCGGCTCATTTCTTCAAGGAAGTTCAAGCTTGTACGCAACTTCTCCAAACCTTTCTATCACCTTAAAAAAGGTCAAACATACCTTAGTGTTTAAACTTCCCCCGTTTGCCAAAAATACCAAACCCTTTCCAAGGCGAAACTTTAAGCATAACTTTATCCGCGACTAGGAATTCTCTTGGGTTTACGCTTTCAAGTCAGCGTAACTCTCTCTGTCGATCACGGAGCGGCTTGCATCTTTACTTGATTCTTAATGATTTTTCAGTGGTCTTCTTGAATTAGTTCTGGATCCGAGTATTTGAGCTTCTCCAACTTCAGTCAACATAAGTAGTTTGTTGAACGGACACTTTCGCCATAAAGTGCTTCGAATGGTCAGCCTTGTTACTGGCATGATAGCTATTGTTATCTGAGAACTCGATAATTGGCAACTGGTTAACCCAACCCTTTCCAAAGTCGATCGCACAAGCATGCAGCATGTCCTCGAGAGTTTGAATGGTCCTCTCACTTTGCCCGTTTGTTTGTGGATGGTACGCAGTACTCATATCCAAATTTGTACCCAAAGCGTTCTGAAGTGACCTCTAGAAATTGGATGCGATCTCGGGTCAACGATCGCAAATGAATGAGACGGGTATCCCATGCCTCGTAAACCACTCTTTAAGTATATCTTGCAAGCTATCCAAAGGATCGGTCTCTTCATTGGTATGAAGATCGCAGACTTAGTGAGGTCAGGTCAACGATCACCAAATGGTGTCATAGCCTTGAGACGTCTTTGGAAGCTTCGTGACAAAATCATTGTGATGTTGTCCTCCATTCCATCAGGAATATTAGGTCATGTTAGTGTACCAAACAATCTGATGGCATTTGATGTACGGCCATAACTTAGCCACAGAGTCAAACACTTGTTATCATAAGTGGCTATGTCAGGTTTATGTTGGGGCTACAATATAAAACTTTTATGTCTTGGTACTTTTTGTCGGAACCTTGATGAATAGAGTATTTTGATTTAAGGTTTGTGCATGATCACGTCGCAAATCGCCAAACAAGGTGACCAACTTCTGCCATTGAGGCACAGGGTTCCTCCGCACTGTTGGTTCAACTTGTGTTCTCTAATAGCTTTGGAAACTTTAGCATTTCATCCAATTCCCCAACGTTTTCACTCTTTATGTTCTCTGGTTTTCGCGCTTCGGTCTGAGCATTTAAGAATCTGTTTTGGGAAGATCCAGCTACTAGTCATAACCAAGGCTCGTAACTCTTAGGGGGTTCTCGTTCTTACCGGCTTAAAGGCATCAGCAACGACATTTGTTTCCCGGTTATACGAATATCGCACTCATATCACTTAGCAATTCTAACCTCGGCGTTGCCTCATGTTAACTCTTTTTGATTAAATGTGAATTGCAAACTCTTGTGAGCGGTATACACCGTACACTTAGTTCATATAATAAGGTCTCAGATCTGAGAGCGAACACAAACATGCACCAAGGTCTAAATCATGAGTCGTGTAGTTTTTTCATGGAATTTTTAACTGGCGTGATGCATAAGAAATCACTTTTCTCTTTGCATCAACACAGCGGGCCTCAAAACCCTTCTTTGGAAAGCGTCGAGTATTGCGATGAAATCTTGCCTTCCTTTAGGTAATGCAAGGATTGGTGCACTGCATAACTTTTTCTTCAACAGTTGAAAAGCTGCTTCTTGTTTATCGCCCCATTCAAACTTGACCTTCTTCTGGGTGAGCTTGGTCATAGGTTTAGCGATCTTCGAAAACCCTTCAATAAATCTTCGATAATATCCAGAAGGTACTATGATTTGATGAATCTCCATGGTGACTTAGGAGAGGTCAATCTTTAATGGATTCAATCTGGCTGGATCCAATGAATTCTTCACTATCGATCACTGGGACCTAGGAACTGTACTTTGGAATCTAAAAATTCACATTTAGAAAACTTGAGCATACAACTACCCTTCTAAAGCAATTTAAGATTAGCTTAAGATGTTCTTCATGCTCTTTCTTGTTCTTTGTATTATATCTAGAAATATCGTCAATAACAGACAATACGATATTATATAGATATGGTTTGCGATACCCGGATTCATAAGGTCATGAATACCAGCAGGTGCGTTTTGTAAACCAAATGGCCTAACTTGAAAATTGTTAGTGTCCATAACGAGTCCTGTAGGCAGTTTTGGAAATGTCTTCTTCTACGGAACCCTGCAATTGGTGATAACCGGACCTTAGGTCGATTTCAAGTAGACACTAAACCTTTAGGAGCGATGAATCAAATAAATCATCAATTCCTTGGATGCGGATAACGGTTCTTCACCGGTTTAGGTTATCTCAATTCCGGTTGACAATGCACATCCGGAGATGATCACATCCTTCTTCTTGACAAACAAAGACCGGAAGCATCCCAGGGTGAGGAACTAGGCCTTATAATGTTTGTAGATATCTCTTTCAGTTGCTCAGGATAACTCTTCATTTCGGAAAGGCGCTAATCGATAGGCGCCGTGCTACAGGTGCAGCACCAGGTACCAAATCAATTTGAAATTCCACTTGTCGAGTTGGAGGAAGACCCGGCAAGTCTTCAGGGAATACTTCAGGAAAGTCTTGGACTATCGGTACGTCCTCAAGTCGCTTCTTCTCTGACTTGTCTTCAATCTCTTTTGTAGTGACATGTGCCAGAAAGATAGGAAACCCTTTTTCCATGTACTTCTGCGTTTTAGTGCAAGAAATGATGTTTAATCGTGTCCCAACCCCCATTTTCCTGGGGTACTTCGATCACTGTGTATGATTTAAGTTTTATTTTTCCATGAAAATCTGCGAACAATTTCTCGGCACACATGATGACCGCTTGGTACTTTCGCCAACAATCCATACCGATTTATACATCAAAACTACCAAGATCTACAGGCATTACGTTTTATGTTGAATTGGTGGTTTAGGAAGTTTAATGATGACCATTAAGTATAGTGTTTATCCCAATTATCCTTCCCGGTCAGGCTATGTTCGTCATCTTAATAGTGAATTAGGGTAGATGGTGTGATGTAAATTTGGGAGGCTAATGTAGTAGACAACAAAACTTCGGTCGTCACCCGTATACAAACAAGATATAAGCATAGCGGTTGTTTAGAAGAAACGTACCGCAACGACGTTGTTCTGGATTTGCCCCGCATTTCCAACCACTTTAATACACTTCGCTGGAGCCTATCATTCCCAGTTGATTACACGGTTGCCTTTGTTTGTTCTTCATTTTTGGGGACTTTCTCTTTTTGAAGTGTCCTGAGCTCCGCACTCCAAAACAGTAGGTTTCTGCCCCGATCCGGTGCCCTTATGGTTGTTCTTGTGTTGAATTTCTTGTACCTACAGTTCGAGCGATGTGACCATATTTGTTACATTTTATAGCACTTTGGAGACACGGGACCGTCATGGTGGTAATTGCATTTGGAGCATAGGGGTCTAGATCCCCCATATTGTTTCTTATCACCCGATCCAGCAGTGTATGCCCTACCGGTGTTCTGCCTCTTATTTTGCTGTTGTTGTAGATCTGTTGTTCGGGAAGTGTTTCAGGACTTCCTTTGTTTTTCAGCTTGTCTCTCTCTGCAATGGTACTGACTCTCTTGTCCATCAATTCTGTGGCCATTTCAATAGCCTCTTGCATGGTCTTTGGCTTTGAAGCCACGATGTTTCCATGGATCATGTCGGGCAATCCACCGACATACCTTTCAATTTTGTCTGCCTCCTCAGGGAACATTCTAACACACAGTGTGCTTAGCTCTTGAAATAGATGTTGTACTTGACCACATCAGATACTATTACTTTTCAAGTTCCACAAACTCAGCCTCAGCTTCTTCATTTGTTTCGGGACAATACTTGTCATGTCACGTCATCTTCTTCTTTCAGATCTCTACAAGTCATCGAGTATGGCAACATATGACTAACAGTCATAACTTGGGAATTCCACCATGTTAGAGCACCTGCTAAAAGGGTACAAGTAGCAATTTGATCTGGCTTTCGGATCCGAGCAGTTGCTTATTCGAAGACAGTTCTCCATTCTTTCAACCCATTGGGTTAACTTAAACCACTCCCTCGTGACCTTAAATTAAAGTGGTTTGCACTTCATGAAATCTGGTAAGTGCATCATCGAGCAACGCGTTCAGATCCCCTGACAACCCGGTCCCGAAGAATGACTATCAGTGCCATTCATAGTTGGCGTCACTGTGCGGCCCAATGCGGCATGACTCCTTCGTTAATCATTGCTTGGGTTGGGCATTAGTGACATTAGTGGTTGTGGGTCTGTTGGGTTGTTGTTTGTGGCCGGAGTTGCTGTGGCCTTTTTGGTGCCATTTTCTTCAATCATAAGAAAAATAAATATCCGTTATAGTTTTTCATAAAATCATAACCACGACATGGACATTTTCATGATAAATAATGTGAGATACAAAACATCACCACAATGAAATGTACAACTGAATTGTAATTAATAATGATATAACCAAATCGACATTCATTTTCACAAATTCGATTATAGAATGACTATAATACTACCATTTCATTTATAACTGGAAAAACTTACATGATGGTTTCGATACAAAATATGATCATAATGCTTAGGTTACAAAGTTAAGCATTAATAACTAATCCTTATAGCCGGGATTAAACCGTTAATCTTAGTAGGCTACATATACCAAATATAGCCATAACAAATCTAAAAAGTCTTATAGAACTGCTACCGCTCCTCTCGGCAGCTCTTGGCTCGTTGCAAAGACCCCCAGCGGGTCCCTGCTGTCCCTGTAATGCAGTAACCTGCCCCTTTGTAATGAACATCACCTGTCCCTGTAAGGTGTCATGCCCTTGTTGTGTGTTGTGACCAGTCCTGAAGTGGAATCCATCTCTCTCTGTTAGGGGTCTGCATAGCAGTCAAGTCTGAATAATTTGCTGTAGTCGAGTTGCGAATCAGCAGATCTCACTCTCTCATCTACCCTCACGCCTCCTGCGGTCCGTCTTAGCAAATCAGAAATCGCTCTCTGTCTTCCTTGTGTCGCTGACTATACTCTGTGATCTTTTGACATCTGTGCATGAACTGTGGTGCGAGGGAAATAACTCTCCATGAGCAAGATCGCTTAGCATCCATCACTCGTCCCAAGCCTCTTAGGGAATCCAGCCTCGTCTCATAGAGCTGAGTATATGTGATGATGTACGTTATCTTCTTACAGCATATTGACCCAAAAATCCGGCCAATAGTTGCCTCTGTCCCTGCTCATCATCTAGCCTAGTGTAGATCTCATCTGTATCTCGCCTAACCATAGACTCAAACTCTCTCACGTGTGCACCCAACTCTGTATCAGTACTAACTGGAGCTCCGTAAGGTTAACAAATCTTATCCCATGATCTGTGATCCCATATCTAAACGCATATCTATCTGGGTCACGCCTAATTTCCCTTGTCCATAGTGGCAACAAAGCCGTAATCTGCCCTAAGACCTCCAGCTGGTCTAGCAGCAGCAGCGGCGGAGCTCTCTCCTACCTCATAACTAGGACCAAGAGCTATACCTAACCTCTTCCGAGGTGGTAGGTTAACCTCGGGTCTATCCTCTCTATGACTGGCAGAGGGTAACAACAATGGTGGTAATGAAGTAGGAGCTGATGTGGGCATGGGTGGTGGTGCATCTGGTCTGGTGGGGGAGAGTATGAAGGGTGGTGGTAATGGTAGAGAATGGGAAGTAGCTGCAGCCTCAGCTCTCATCCGAATCGTGGCAGCTCGATAGCCCAACGAACGAATAGGACTAGGAGGTGGTGTTGTCAATACAGGTGAGGGTGGTGATAGTGGGAAAGGAATCTGGGGTGGTGATGAAGACCATGGAGATAGTGGTGATGCTGGTGGGGAAGATATAGCAAGCAGTCTGGCAACCTCAGAATCAGACCATGCTGGTACAGGTAATGGCTCTGGAATAGTAATCCTAGCTGTCATACGATATGCAGGGTGAGGTGGTGGTGTGGCCGCAGACTCATCAGTCTCAAACGGCTCAGTCTCCTCTGCAGACGGGACAGTAGCTGGTAAAGCAACAACTACAGGGTAGGCAGGAGCTGGGTGCTCCTCCTCCGCCTCCTCATCAACCTCAACATCCATCTCATCATCCTCATCCTCCTCATCGGCGTCGATGTCCATATCATCGCCCTCATCCTCCTCGATGTCCATCTCATCATCTCCGTCATCTCCTCTATCAGCAGGATAGTCGATAGGATCCTCCTCAGGGTCCTCATCGTCATCCTCCTCCGGATCTGCCTCTGGATCAGTATCTGGAACATAATCAGGTGACTGTGCAGTGGGTGGAGCATCCTCAGCACCTGGCTGATCCTCAGCAACAATCTCATCGTCAGCATACTCTGGACCTGGAACATAATCTGGCGAAAGTGGTGCCTGCTCTGGCTCCTCAGGGCCAGGCACGTAATCTGGAGAGGGTGGGGCCTGAAGAGCGGCCTCCAAGTATGGGTCCTCTGGTATGTAGGGTAGCTCAAGGTACTCGTGATCATCGGCTCTCGGTGATCCTATGTCTGATAGATCCTCAAATGGACTGGAAACCTCCGTGTGTGTAACCCCTGATTCATCCGAATCTGACATGACTGAATCTGAAAATTCAAAATAGCTTATATTAGTATTTAATATAAGACTCTTATAGTAATATACATTTATAATTATAACATGTATATCAATTATGAATGCATCTAGTCCAACCAACTAATGCAACAATTAGTGTATGCATGAATGTATACACATATGTATGTCCCGTGTACAACCCCGTTGCAAGTATTTGTTGTTTGAAAATGGTTATAGTCCAGCAAAAACATTTGACCTGGTTCTCTATAACCTTGGCTCTTGATACCAATCTGTAACACCCCCAAATTGGGTCGCAGCGGAATAAGGTTCCGGGGCGTGTTACTTCTCCGGGGCGTGTTTACTTCCTCAGATCATAACATAAGAATATATATAGAAACGATCAAAAAGTCGTTTGAAAACGATACATTGGATTTAACAAAGTAATTGTTACAAGCCCGAAGCTTAACTTGTTTCACTAGATCAAAATATCAAGATTTTTAGCCCAAACAGTTATGACAAAATGTATTGCGACATAATCTTTAATGCATGATATCCCAATCAAAACCACCAATGTACTCCTTGGTACCTCTTGCTTCCTGATCCCCTGAAAAAGGAATTGCTTTAAAACGGTAACAATAATGTTGGTGAAGTCATAGTTTTGATAAATCATATATTTAGGACCAACAAGATTACCCAAGGTGGATGATAAATGCGACAGATGCAGAACATCATATAAACGTAATTACGTTGCACAAAGCTCATGACACTAAAGCTGACGTGTATGGATGCCAAATAATGGCCACATTGCCCCGTGGTGATGTTCTAACCCCAACATCCTATATTCGACATGTATAAACGTTCGTAATTTGTTCTAGTGATTAGCTAAGCACCCGAACTGTTTCAAACCCACGTAGATCAATTCATAACATTCGCGCTCTACTAGTCCAGTAATTGACAGTTCATGATAGTGGGCTCAGATTGGGTTATCGCTACTTAGGCAACACGTAATCATAATATGAAACTTAACCACTTGTGTCCAATTGTAAAGCATTGCATGTTTTTCACCCCAAAAACTTTGTAAAACAAAAGCATGTAAAACGTGGGGCTATGAACTCACCTTGAGTGAGTAATGTCAAGTATATCACAAATAACGCGCCACGCGAATTGATCAAATGCAACCTAATTAAATTAAGGTTGTATAAGTACTAATCACATTAAGTACTCCTACCATGCATATGCCTATATAGCTAATCACCATCTAAATGTTTAAGTGAAAACATGATTATAAAAATTAAAGTGTTTATAAAACATACTTTTGGGTAAAATCGTACATAACTTTCACTTTTCTAATCCTTTTCTTGCGTTTTTTAATGCCCAATCCTTTTTTCCGTAGTAAGATGATTAATCATAATTTGACATTTTCCCGTGATTTTGACCCTCTGGTGAACAGTAACTTTTACTGTTCACATCAGACGTGAGTTTTATTAATACCGTATTTGTTGTCGTAAAACCCGTAAATGTCGTATTTTATTCGTTATAGCTCCGTTTTTAACGATTCTTTCGAGCACGTTCTCGTAATTGAAAGTTCTATATATTTATGAGGTTTACAAAAATATAACTTTCTGTCATGAATAGTAACTTTTATAAAAATAGTTTTATAAAAGTATTAATTGTTGTAAACTTGCGAAATTCATAACTCGTTCGTTATTAATTGAAAAATTACGATTCTTATCATTTTGGAATCCTAAAAATATGTATTATTTGTTAAAAATATCAACACTTGCTGTTTATAATTTTTATAAAAATGTTTTTATAAAAATTATTACGACTAGCGTTATTAACGTATAACTTGTTTTTTAACCGAGTAAGTTTTCGATATTAAATCCTTTTTGACAAGTTTCTTACCTTTTTGGAATCGTCGTGAAATGTATTATCTTATAAAAACATAAAATAAGCATGTCTTATACACGATTTTGGACAGAATGTGTGAATATCTTTCATAAGTCCAAAATCAAGCCTTGTTTCCTTATTTGCACTTTATATCTTTTACCACTAGTCTTATATTTCATATATGTCATATATGATACATATAATAAATGTCCATTTGTCCATCCAATCCCCTCATGTGTCCAAATTTTATAAGTCCATCAATATACTTACAAACCATAACTTTAATATTAAACCATAAATCACTAGTTTGTATATGTAGTTATTTTACACAAAAACCATGTGTGTACAAGTCTTCTCATCTTTTATATTCTTAAAATAATAACCATATCAATAATAACATAATCCATAATTAACCTTAACTTTGTCATAATTATTTCTTTAAACTGTGAAACATGTGTATGAAACCATAAAAACCCTAATTAACCCCATAGATCATGTTACACCCAAAACAACATGATACAAATTTTAACATCATTTTTACACGTAAACAAAAAACTGATAATAGGATAATAACACCAATATATAAAAGTAATCCATGTGGTCATTTCAAGTAAAAATCTCATTTTCATGATAAAATCCTAAATGGTGATTAAACTAAATAGAAATAACATATGCATATCAAAGAAAGTTTACAAGAATATAAAGAGTTCTAGTAGACCTTAGGATGAATGATGATGATGATGAACAAATGCTAAACCCTTGTTTAGCCTTAAAATCCAAGCTTGCACAAAGAAACCCTAGCTTTCCTTAATAAAAACCCTAGCTTTCTTTCTCTTGATTAATACTTGGAAATGCTTAGCCAATGCTTGGAAATACCTTAGAATTATCTTAAGGAATAGATGTGTATAGGATGTAAGGGCTGTATAACAATGATATGGATTTGTTAAAGGGGGTGGTTTTGTGCCGTAGCTTCCAAGAAGAAAAGGGGAAAGTTTGTATGAGTTTTTTCTAAGTGTAAGTGTGTATGGAATGTGTTATCTCACTAGACCTAACAATATATAAGGAGTCTTGTCCAGGAAAACAGGGTAAGGTCTAGGGATGGTGTCTAAGTCATAAGACTTAGGTCTTTTGGTTAAAGAGACCAAAGGTATGGTGTAGGTTTAAATGCAAAGTGAAGTACCATTGACCAAAGAGTGAATTTTTCCTATATCTTTGAATCCATTGCCATAATTTCGGCATATAAGAGATGTACATGATATATTTGAGTAAACTTTATGTATTGGGTATAAAAGTGGGTATTTGTTGAAGCGTAGAAAAGTTTTGGTGGTTCCGGGAGTGCCTAAACGTAATTTATCGCGAAACGTATACACTTTACGTATCCGATAAAAATAAAATGAACAAAGTTAATAATTATTCTCAAAATAATTATATAAACCTTGCTTGATGTAAACATTTAATTGTTTGATGCCCGTTTACATTGAACGCTAATTTTTAGCTTACGCGATTTAAACTTAATTTCATGGACAGTTCAGAAGAGCAAACGCGGGGAGGGACAAGAGCGGCTTAAGCAGGGAGAGTAAATAGGTGAGGGACGGGGGGTGATGTTAGGAGTGAGTTCGCGTGCTAATTTTTAGCTTACGCGATTTAAACTTAATTCATGAAATTAAAAGCAAACGCGTACAATACTAAAAATAAATAGTAGGTTTATTGACGTCGTCAATGACTTGAAAACACAGGGTGTTATAATGTGCGCTAGATATCAGGCAAACCTAAATGAACATCATGTGTCAACCGTCAAAAGGATCTTTTGATATCTCAAAGGGACTATTAATTTAGGCCTTTGGTATCTGAAAGATTTTGGCTTTGATCTAACTGCCTATTCAGACGCAGACCATGCAGGATGTCACTTAGATCGAAAAAGTACATATGGTAGTCTTTAATTTTTAGGTGACAAGTTGGTGTGTTGGTCGTTAAAGAAGCAGAACTGTATGTCTATTCCTACAGCCGAATCTGAATATGTTGTTGTTTCTGGCTGCTGTGCTTAAGTATTGTGGTTGCGTACTCAATTGACTGACTATGGCTTCTTCTATGTCAAAGTTCCAATTTACTGTGATTCACAAAGTGCGATTGCAATCTCGTGTAATCGAGTACAACACACTCGAACAAAACACATTGATGTGAGGTATCATTTTATCAAGGATCATGTTGAAAAAGGAATAATAGAGTTATATTTCGTTGGTACTGAATATCAACTTGCGGATTTATTTACGAAATCTCTGCCTGAAGTTCGATTTAACTTTTTAGTCGAGAAGTTGGGTACGATGAGTCGTGAAACATAAATTCTTTACAGCAAAATGTTTTTATTAATAAATTTTAGAAAATACAAATTTTCTTTCATAAAATTTTAGAAAATACAAAAAGATTTTCCTTTATATATAAAATTTTTACAAAAAATACAAAAAGATTTTCTTTTATATAAAATTTTAAAAAAAAATTAATTAATTTTTTTATATGATGGCTTTCATACAATGTCAGTATGAAACCCGTGCTTAATATGATGGCTTTCGTATAACTCAGTACGAAACCCGAACTTCATCTAATGGCTTGTGTGCATTTCAGTACATAACCCGTGCTTTAAAGAAAAGAAGGTGTACGCTTCAGTGCATCTATCTTTGAAAAAGAAGAGAAGTCTTCTTTGACTTGAGTCATTGATAAATATTTTTTAAAATCTTTATGTGGTACTTAAAAGATAAATCAAGTTTTTTAAAAGTCAATGATTCAAGTTGATGCGGTTACAATTGATTCGGGATTTTTAATGTGGTTCTTTTAAGATAAAATCAATTTTAAAAGGTCTTCAAATCGATGTACTCTTTGTGAAAAGTGTCTAAAGAAATAAAGGACTCAGAAGTGCAAAGAGAAACTCCCTTATAAAGGTTTTAACGAAGATATGGTATTTTTCGAGGGGGTGTGGTCAGTTATGTTGTTGAAAAAAGTTTAAGAAAGAAACAAAAAATGGAAAATTGTTTTACATTTCACCTTCACCTTATCCGTATTTTGCGTTTTTTAGCTTCATGTTTAAAAATGTTCTCTGGCATATGTAAGGGGGAGTGTCTTTATTGATTGAAAAAACTTTTAAGATCAAAATTTTCTGCTTCATATTGATGTTTGTGTGAATGATGAAAACGGAAAGAGTGATTTGTGAGAGAAAATAGAAGATGAGAATATGAGAAATCGTATACTTGAAAAAATGAAAGTATATATGTCTGTGCTTCAAAAGCTTAAGAACGCACATGAAAAGAAAAAGATAAAAGTATGCAAGAAGAATAAAGAAATGCAACGATATTTTTCGAGGGGGAGTGTCTGTATGTTTTGTTGAAAAAGTTTTCAGAAAGTTAACGAAATGGTAAATTGTTTACATTTCATCTTAACATATCTGTATTTTTGCGTTTTTAGCTTCATGTTAAAAATGTTTCTCGGCATATGCTAAGTGGGAGTGTCTTTACAATGATTGAAAACTTTCAAAGATCAAAATTTTCTTCTTCATATGATGTTAGTGAGAATGATGAAAAATAGAAAGAGAGATTTGTGAGAGAAAAATAGAAAGAGAGAATTGAGAAATCGTATACCAAATAGACTTAAGAGATAAAAGCTTTGAATGAAAAAGAATGAATGAAAAATGATAAAGATGTCAAAAGTGACAAGAATATGATGAAGAAGGATCAAATGTTAAGCAAGGAAAACGGTTGGAGTTGAAAAGTAAGAGGCTTATAAGAAAAGATGAAGGGTGTTTCTCCTAAACTAGGATAGAAACCGGATCAACTCATATGCTATCGGATTTCATTCGTTTATTTATGGTATTGAAGTAGACATCATAGACCTAGTAATGCAAATGCACAACCCCTCCTAGCCACTCAAACACTTCTCAAAAAGTATTTTTTTCATTTTCACGGAGATTAAACGCATAATCTATCGACTTCTCATTTCGAGAATGTTGGTATTGAATAAAGGACAGTCTGCTCTAGTCCTTGCTTACTAAAAGTGCATAAGAGTCTAGAGCTAATTTGATATTTAATGAAATATCTTTAGGACACAAAAGTACATTTGTATTAAACATCAATAATACAAAAAGGTACAATGATATATGTCTTTGTGACATTGCATGTCTATGTGACATTGACGAAACATTCTGGAGTGATACTATCAAATAGTATTCAAAATGATTGAATGGATATCCCACCAGTGCTAACAGCATGCCAACGCTGAACGTAGGTCACTCATTTGAAATTGATTGCTTAATGATTCAAATAAGTGTTAACTAGTAATCTATGTGATCTAGTGGTTATGTGTTTCCCAGATAACATAACACTAAGTTCACGAGATTAATGCTTCTTTGGATTTCATAATCATATTTTCACATCCTTATCATCGAGATATTGATTTGATCATATTTTTCAAATACTTCATCGGGAATTTTCAAAGCATGATCTTGTTATGTATTAACTTCATGGTTAATGTGGAAGATGGTGCTTACTCTGATAATTTTCCATTTATCTTCTACAACATACAAGAACAACATCTCTACCTTTCACAAGCATGACTACTTCAACGATTATTATAACATCAAAAGTTACCTTTCAACCTTCACGAGAATGATAGCAATCAAGTTTGATGGTTTGAGGAAGCTTATAGGTTATTTTGAGAGAGTATATTTTTTTAAAGGGGAGAATTTTTGATTCTTAGAGAGAAAAATAGTGATTTCGATTTCAATTTTTTAGATTTCAAAGGATATTCTTCTACCCAGAGCTTATTTTGGAAGCTTATATTTTCATGATGCTCACGATGAATCATAATCATCATGAGGGGGAGAAAATATAAGCTTAGTATTGGCCAAATATGAGAGAGGTAAAGATATAAGTATATTTGGGGAGAAAATGTAAGGTCAATTCAAGTATATGAAAAGGGAGAAGATATAAGCAAGAATATATGGGACAAATCAAGATAATAGGAAAAAGAAATTAAAGATTAAGGAAATCATTATGATTAAAGTAGTTTGATTAAGAAGATAAGATTTATATTCTTGATTGAGGTTACTTCATCAAGTGTTTTGAATAAGCTGTAGTGTTTCATTAACTTCAAAGATCGTTCGAGATAGACGGTTTGACATTTGCATGGAATTACTTCTCAAGAATATCAACACTGTCTTCAAACAATCAAAGTTTATTACTTTAAGAGATAGATATGTGATTGAGGGGGAGCTAAAAGAGTATGAAGATTCAAGGATAAAGTCAAGTATTTAAGTCTTCTACAAAGCAATGTTCAATCAATATCATCGTGTTTAAGATTTTTCGTCAGCAACATTATGTGGTTGAAATCCACATTCAAGATCAAGTATAAAGATAAAGATTTCATACAAGCATTTAAAGAATCAAGTTGCAAAAGAAGATCAAGTTAGCTTTTGAGAATGCTGATTTAAGTTTGAAAGTAGAGTTGATACCTTTAAAGATTTCAAAATCTATCCTATCATATAGGGGGAGAAAATTATATCAGGAGAGATATGCTACAAGGTCATCCTCAGCTTTCATAAAGAATTCTCAGCATTTTCGAGCTTCGAAGGAAAAGAAAATGACGGACTACTTCAGAATAAAGTGTTCAAGCATAAGGAAGAAGTCGTCATCAAAACACAATAAGGATAGTTCCAAAGTAGATCATTTAGGGGGAGAATGTTAAAAATAAAGAAATAAACTACTTTAATGTACTTATAAAGTACAAGGACTATTTGTGTCAAGTTAGGAAAGTATAGTAACCAAGATGGCTATAAATAGGGAATGTATTTATGCCATGGTTAGTTATATCAATATCAATTAATCAAAAGGCAAGTTAGGTAATTTCTCTCTCTAAACACACACACACACACTAATTACACCTTGATCTTCACACACTAGTCATCAATCAATATCTTATATGCTTAATATATCTCCACCACTAGAGCTAAGGAGAAACAAGTTAAAAGGTAAATTGGGTAATTAGGCTTAGGGTTGATCATTCTAGCAATCTTTCACCAAAAGTACCACACCAACAAGGTAGTTGAATCATACATACACGGCCGTAATGACAGAATAGACATGTATAATTCAATCACATCCTCATTCGAGTTTAACTAAGGGTTAGGATGAAGAACGATATAGGGTAGGGATCTTCTAACTTTCACCAAAAGTAATAAACAAACAAGGTGGCTGAATCATGCATACATGGCCGTAACGACAGAATAGACATGCATGACTCGATCTCAACCTTGTTTGAGTAAAACCTAAGGTTAGTTTCTAGGAAAGGGAAATAAATTGTTGTTAAGTAAAATTCACAAAACAAATAGATTAAGCTTAGAAAAAATAAGGTATATAGTTGCTAGTAACTTTTCTCGACCGTTCCATGATAAAGACTCAAAATATATACAAACGTCTCAATCATAGAAATGACAAAGACAACCTAAGTTGGCGTTCCCATAACGGTCAACTTCCTAATCGTCCCAAACTTTACATACTTTTACAAAAGCGGTTATATCGGCCACTTTATACAAAACTATACATCGTTGATTTTTATCCACATATCAACGAATAATCGATCATTTCAAGTAATTTATCAGTTTAAGCTTGACGAACCGACCATCAATCTTTCCTTCTCTTTTTTTATGCATTTTCTATTTTTCCATTTTTTTTAAACATAACTCATGATGTGATTTCACCGTCTTCAACATCATAATTTATTCGAATAAATTTTCTTTTGACCACTTCATCTTCAGACATAATACATAATTATGAAAGTAGCAAAATACACGAGCTACATATTTTCCCATTGCATTATGCAATTTCCCGACCTAACTGGAGATAGAAAATTTCACTTTGACACATAAAATACAAAACTTTACACAAAAGCAACTAGCAACTTTGATTAATGCAAATAGACATTTGGTGTGAAAAAGACAGGAATGGCTCAACAGGTTTTTCTAGGGGATCTTACTCTTATAGTAAGAGTAAGCAAAGGGTTACACGGGGGTTAACTAACCTGTGTAGTTAGTTAATATTACAACATTTAGGCTTTTTGGTGTATTCCTAGAAATTTACCAGTTAAACATGTTACTCCATTTAAGTCCATAGTACTCATCATTGTGGTCTTGAGTGATATACCAAGCCAAGTTCTAAAGTCCACCACATCACCGGCACACTTATAATTTTGTGGAATTTTTAGTAAACTTTTGGAAACAGAATAGGCTTAATTCTCACAATTTATCATTAAGGATTATAGTGCGCGAGGTCATGTAACTAGTAATTTTTACAAAAGTTATGCTAAATTTTTTTAAATTTGGCATAATTTTAAGCATATAGCATATTATTTGTAAAATAAAGGACATGCTTCATCCCCCACTTAAATTATACAATATCCTCGTTGTATAGAAAAAACAATTAAAGAAAATAGGACATAGAATTAGAACGAGGAACTCCCCTGATATGTTGCTCGGGATGATTCTCCAATTTGAGTTCTTGAGCAAAAGTGTGTTGACGAGGCGTCAGAATTTCCCGTACGAGTTCAACACACCTCTTTTTCAGAGTATACCATATCATCGATTTCTTTATAGCAAGGTCCTGCATAAGAGTTTAGAACACAAAGCGTGCAATTCCTATCTTGGTTTACAATGGTTACAGTGCAGAAAATAAATACACATGCTGTACAGGTAGTCAATACGCTGTATCCCAAACCCAAGGATACGTCGTATTGCATCATGTAAAAATAAATGTTTTAAAGTTTGCAGGAATTTAAAGGACTGATAACGTCCAGACACGTTCGATACGGCGTGTCCATATAGGTTCGATACACTGTATTGAGTGTTTGGGAAGACAGACTCAATCAAACAATTAAAATTACAATTTTCAAATAATTAAAAATAGTCGGGTTGTCTCGGGGTTAGGGACGAATGGAAGGACAATGGGGGGGGGGGGGAGGTATTGGGTGGGAGTTGGGGGTGAGTGCAGTGGAGGGGTATTGTTTGTGGGGGGTGGGGATGGTTGTTTGGGTGAGTAGTGGAGTACTGTTTATGGTCAATTAATAAAAGTTTGGTTTACATAACGTTACATACTGTTTGAAGAGAATGTTTCTTGTTGTATAATTTATCTTCAACCTTTTCTTTTAATTGTTTTCATGTCAAGAAATTCTTCACTTATTTTCTTTCTGTTTAAAATCCTGTTTCAACGTTGTGACCTCTTCTTTTATTAACTTGTTATGGTTAATGGTATAATTAAGTTGCATTTTAATAGAATGAAGTTCCTTTTTCAAAAATTCTTCCTGAACATTACGGTCTCGGTTAATTATTCTCATTTGTTCATCAATTTTTTGTACTCGTTCAGTTAATTCAAACCTTGCTCTTTTTCATAAAGTTGGACTTGTTCCTTATATCTTGCAAGTTCAACAGTTAATGATTCATTAACTACTTTGTTATGCTCATTTGCAGAGACACATTTGACAGACTGTTCATGCATATCATTTATTATCGTCATTAAAGCATCATTTGGCACAGAAGATACATTACTTTATACAACTTGCACTGCGTTGTCCTTTACATACTGCTCATACGGAATAATAGTACTATCACTCGTATATTCAGTATCCAAGTCAACAACGTAGTTTTGGTTTGTACATTCGTTTTTTGCATCCGTGTACTTCAAATACTCAACTAACACATCTACATATTACATGATACCTTTGTAACCCTCAGATAGAATGTCCGAATCATATGATGGACCAGCTTTATCATAGATTGGATCAGCTGATAATAGATTTGCCATGAACATGGTCTGTGCAGTAGGAGCCTCATCAACATCAGAATCAAAAGCATCACATTGATCAGCTTGAAAGACATTGTCCTCGTTGAGTGCCAAATCTTGTACTGGTGCCTCATCCACATCATCATCAAACGTGTTAGTCTGCCCACCTGCAATAAATAGTAACTGCTTTTCATCCAAAACTGCTCTATTCTCCTGCGCTTGCATCAGCAACATCTTGTCCTTGAAGTATTCTGAATTCTGTAGTCGCTTTAGTTGAGTGCAGTTTCTTGCTATATTCCCTATTTCATTGCATTTATAACACTTAATCTGCCTTGCTTGACCAGGATTTGCATTGCTCACTCTGTTCTGAACTCCCCCATTCCCAGCTGCAACTGCTCCCCTAGCATGATTCCCCTGACTTCTATTCTGTCTACCCTAAACATTCTGAACAACAACCCTGCCATTTTGAACTGTAGCTTGGTTCCTTGTGTTAGATAAGGTTCTGAGTTGATTGTTGGTTTGAGGAAGGTGTGTTTTGTAGGATTGGGCGAGTAGGGCAACGGTTTTGGTTAAATTTTCAATCAAGTCATCAGTTGGGGAAAGACCTAAATCAGGTTATGTGTTATCAGCAAATTATGGTTAATAGTTAACTGGAGGAACATATGCAGATTGTGGAATAATGGATGATTGTGAAGAGTACTGATGAGGTAAAACATTGGACACTAAGGCAAGAGGATCAATAGCATGTTGATTGTATTTTCCAGCATCATCTTGTTCTCATTAGCATGTGCCTCATGTTGCTTCAAGTAAGCATACAACTGATCATAGTTGGATTGCTTCAAGCCTCTGTTCAGTTTGACTACAGTCACGAATCTACCCCTATTCAGGAAACATGTTGTTCACAAACTTTGAGTTAAGCTGCATTTTGGGCATAGTCATCTTGATGTTTCGCATGTCATTAATAAGCTTTGGAAACCTGACATAGTATTCGTGAATGGTTTCTCCTTTGTTCTGGCTGAAGGGTTCAAATTCATTGTATAGTTGTGATTTACGTTCATCTTTTGTTAACTCGGAACCCTTGATGAGCATCTTCACATTATCCCAAATGTCTTTTGCATCAGTGTAGTGATTGATAAGTGTGTAGATGTCTTTTGGTAAGCCTTGAAGTAGAATATTCGTTGCACGAATGCCAGCCTTAAACCTCTCCTTTTCTTTGGCGTAAGGTCAGCAAAGACTCTATCCCGTTCTGGTCCTAGATGAAGTGCACCTTTAGCACCTTCAGCAAGTGTTTCTCTAAACTTTCCCATCTTAAATGGACCTTCATCAATCGACTTAAGTATGTTTACCCCCATTATCTTTTCCCAGACAGTACAAACGAATACGTTGTTGCCAAGACTCAAAGTCAGTCCTATCGAGCATTGGTGGGCGGGTATCAGAACCGGCACACTGGATATCTTCAGAAAGATTAGCCATCATGTTTGATTGTAAAATGATATGAGTTGATCGTTCAATGATTAGTGAGTGTATGTTAAAAGTGGTAAAGTTAAGTTAAAGTGTTTTGTTGTTTTGGGTTTGTTAAGTCTTAAGTTTGAAAGTAAAAAAAATTGTCTAAGTGTCCAAAACAGTGTCTCAAACCGCTGCCAAGGTGGTCAAACCACTGCCTAGACAAACTGTTGTTAAGAAGAAAAATTAACCCAAACCGCTACTATTAAACCGCTACGAAGAAATCAAAGCCAAACTGCTGCCTAGAAATCAAACCGCCAGAGGTTCGTTTAGTAAACTGTTGTAAGTTATAAATCTTCAAAACCTGCAAACAAACCGCTATGGTAAATCGCTACCAAGTCAAACCGCTACAGGTAAACCGCTACGAGTACTAATTCCCAAACCGCTACGAAGACTAAATACCAAACCGCCGCCAAGAAATCAAATTGGTAGAGGTTTATTTCCCAAATTGCCTTGAGAAAAAAATATTCAAAACTTGTAAACCATTGTTAATAAACCGCTGCCTACTAAATGCCAAACCGTTGTCAAGTAAGACAAACTTATGTGCTAATAGGACAAACCACTGACACAGTTTTATCTAAAAAACCACCAGGACCAGTACTTGATCTACCAAACCGCTACGATAAACAAGGAATAGTATACCAAACCGCTGCGAAGAAAAAACATACATTTTCACCTAAAACACCTAAAAATCACCCTTCTAAACTTTTTTGCTTAGATTCTTTTGCACAACTAAGTACTAGAAGACTATAAGAACTAAAAATACCTAAACTTTAACATTACAAACATCAAAATCTAGGAAAAATTAAAGAACGAGACAAGAACTTAGAAAAGTACAAATATTGATCTAAACCAAGCAACAAAACGGAATACACACAATCTAATCATCCCATGAGCTCTGATACCAATTGTAGGATATTGGATATCATAACACAATGAGAGGATTTGGGTTGAGCCGATTTCTAGAAAGAGAAATACTAGAGAGAAACTTTTTAGTGAGAGAAAATGGAATGTTTATATTGCGAAATGACTAACCACCTCTTCCATGGCATGGAAGAGGCTTATATACTGATTACCAAACCGGCCCTTTGGACTTGGTATGGGCATACACGTATGGGTTTAATACCCGACCCAATACCGTTTGTTATACAATTAACTATTAACTGCGATCTACGTTAAACTGTAAAATACACGGGGTGACCGAGTCTTTTTCTTATATCTAACATTACGATAGACACGTAGACGAAATAAAATCTCAAACATGACTCAAACTTAGCTAGGAATGCGAAATTTGCCGAATCAGGTAAAAGTAAAAGTAAAAATTTACTTAAAGGTAAAATAGAATTAAAATATAAATATATTAATTACCTGAATTTATGAAATCTCACACCTTCTTCCTTAATAATCCCATAATCAAATTTGCCCATTCATTTCTTTCTTATTGGCAATGTGATCATTAGCCCAAATCAATCCTTTGATCTCATTCTTATCTTCATCATCTTCATCGCTCATCTTTATCGCTCATCTTCATCTTCAAACCTTCAAGCCTAAACTTTCCTTCACATAAACCTTCACCAAATAATCCCCAAATCTCATCCTCAATATGCCAACTCATATTCCCTTACACAATGTACTTTCATTATACTTGTTGTTCTTCTTGTTCCCTACACTCCCAACCAAAGATCCTCTATATCTTATCAAAACATTCTCCATCACATATCCACTATTCATCTTCTTCTCCACAACATTTGAATTTCACACACACACACTCTATCATCCTTACCCTTGATCAATCTACTTCATCAATCCAAGTTACCTCATTCTTTTCTCCACCCTTGGATTGATTTCACAACAAACACACTTTCTCTTCCACCCTTGATCAAGCCATCTCATTAATCCAATACACCTCACTTTCTTCTCAACCCTTGGATTGAATTCAAATTCAAACAAACACACTTCTCTATCACAAACAAACACAACTCACTCACAAAACAAACACACCTCTTTTATCACCCTTGATCTTGCCACTTTACCTATCCAACCTATCTCTTCTCTTCACATCATCACCCTCCATTTCAAACTAAGATCAAGAGGCTCCTTTCCATCACACAATGCCAACTCATGACAACTTATCCTTATTCTCATTCTCTCTTATCAAACATGTGCTCAAAAGATTTGAATTTCAAATTTCAAATCTTCCCCCTTTCTCTCCAAGTTAAGAATATTCTAGGAACATTCTCTTGTACCATTAACTAGATTTTTAAACCTTTAGTTGGATCCCAACTAAGCTAGTTACACTTTGAAGAATACCTAAACTACCTTTGTCCAATATTTCTTTTCTCTCTTTTGATATTGGATAAACAAAAGTCTTTTAATACTTCATAAATGTTTTTATCAAATGGCTATTTGAGTTGGTTGACCTTGAGTATAAGAATGATTAAAAGGTCATAGCATGAAGTACAATTGAGGGTTTAATAAGAGCGAGTAGTTAAAAAGCCAAAAACAAAAAAATGGATTCGGAAATATGGCGCGCTGGCAACGCGCTGATACACGGCCAGCGCGCCACTCGCGAATTCATGTTACCCACTTTTGGGTTTTTATAAAAACTCACAAATCGAATCACTCTAATTCTCTAATGGCGTATGATACCACTTGTTAGGTCTTGTTTATCTTGAATCATACATAATCAACCATGAAAGCTTGGAGAGAATAGTAGAGGATGGCAAGTATTCAAATTTCAAATGTTATTAAAATGGAGGGAAAAAGGAAAAGTTTATTACAAGGCATCACCTTCTAATGATGATTAGAAGGGGTATTTATAGGAGAAGGAAGGAGGCTTCCCTTCCTTTATTTTTCTAATGTTTCACTTCTAGTCCCTATTCTTTGGCAATTATGCTATTTCTTACTTTTAGCATAATATACCTTATTACAAACTACTTTATTCTAAACAAAATAAAGACTAATAACTAAATCACATAATCGACACTTTTTATGAACCTAACAATCTCCCCCTAAGGGTCGATTATTCTGGGCGTTCTCTTCGTGGTCCAAGTGGTCTTCCATTCACATACATCTCCCATCTTCTCATCTGATTTCGATACTTCAATCTTACTTCAATCTCTTCTTCAAACAATTTCAGATACTCAACTTCTTCATTGGTGAGATCTCTTTGAATATATCCATACTTAACATCATTATTGTAACTCCTTAATCCTTCTAATACTCTGTTTAGCGTTGCATCACAAAACTTATGAATCTCTGAATGTCTCATCACCCTTTTCTCTTTCTTGCTATTCTTGTATATGATTCCATGCACGGGCTCATAGATGATGGAGAACATTTTGTGTTTTTCAACTCCTGGGAAAGATATTGTTGGTGCAGTGAGATTAACTTTCTGTTGATAACTTTCAATTCCAAGTTGAAAATCATGCACTCTTTCCCATATCACTGAACTTCTGATGAATACTGATAAAGACCATAGCAACCCTGTTTCTGCATAGTCAGGTACCTTGCCATTCATAATCAGCAAATACATGTCCTCAATATCATTCTTATTGAGATTCTTGTAATCAGGCTCGGTAATCGACACAATGCACTCATTAGCTCTTCTTGCAACTATCTCTGTGATAAACTTGTGTTCATGACCCAATTCCCAGTACGTCTTGATAACTTGAATGATCTTTGAGTTCGAATAAATCACTTCCTTTGGTTTTCCAGGCTCTTTCTGTTTCCTTATGTAGAAGATCTTTGCATGAGGATTCTTCCAATGTTCAACACCATATCGAGCATAAGGATTAAATTTCTTAACACACTTATTCACCCATCTGGAAGTTCGTTCTTCGATATCATCATCATTAAAGATAATTGCAGGAAACTTGTGAAGTGACAATACTATCTTCTCAGGCCCTGAACTTCCTTTCTTCAGATACAAAAGGTCTTGATTTATAAGAGATAGTGGTGGAGCTTCAGGATCTCTCTGACAACTTTGAACTAGAGGTGTGGTCTTTCGTGGATGCGGAGAAACAAGGATTTCCTTTCTACTTTCCCAAACAATGTCACTTTTCAGGAAATTCTTCATCTGATCAATGTGATATTGATGCTCATCTCCTGAAGTACATCTTTGTCTCAACATCTCATCAACCATTTTCTTTAATTTTGCTTCATCAATTGTCAGTGATACTTCTTCCATAATATCTTGTGACATTTGCTTCGTTGGTATTTCATCATCATCTGAAGCATAAGACTCAGTCCAAAAATCATAATCGTCTTCTTGCTCTTGATTTCCTAAAGTTGATGGACCTTGTTCATTTTCATTGACCTGTCCAGACGATGACTCTCCAGACATATATGCTTCATATTCAGAAGTCTTCTGTCGCTTTGCATGATTATCCCCCTCAAGATAAGCATCATCATGAGGATCGTCCCGATCTCTTGGGCGAACAGCAGAAGGTCTACATATAGTTTGTGGTACCTGAAGATTCTCAAACTTCATCTAAAGTGCAAGCCATATTGCTATGTCTTGTTGCTGCAACTGAGGATCGTTTTTCATGGAAGATACAGTTGATAGTGTTTTTCTAGAACAGAGGGTGTTTGTGATTGAACTGGATGAACATAAAGAATATGTCCAGACATATAAATTCTTACTGACGCATCAACTTGAGAAGGAATGTGATTATCAATAGCGTTATGAATTTGTGAGGAAATTTCAGCCTATATATTCCTACGCTCTTGTAAAATAGCTTTATCAATCATCCGTTCCATCTCTTCTTTAGTCTTTTGTCTTTCCAGAATCAGTCCTAATTAGCCGTATCATATCTGCAGTAAGAAGAAAATGGATTTCCCCATTTCTACCGTTTGCCCCACGACCCCATTAGACTTCCCCCAGTTTCATACCGATGTCTTTTAGCAGTAAAAACTGCTTCCACCCAAACAGACGTCATTCGAAGCAAATATGACACTTTGATGTGTTGACAAATCTTCTAACTATAGCGGTTTAAGCTCGTAGTGGAATTTGTATAAGAAGAAGTAAACTACACTTAGCAGCAAATCTGACTTCTTTGTTGCTGATTAGTGGCCAATCCACTCAAAGGAACATGCACATACTTCACACAAACAACTCATAAATGTACACATTTCTTCCCCCTAGTTGTTGCACTATGTTGTATACACCAAAGTCAATTAAGTCCTGGATGTACACATTTCTTCCCCCTGGTTGTTGCACTATGTTGTATACACCAAAGTCAATTAAGTCTCGTATGTACACATTTCTTCGCCCTGGTTGTTGCATCTATCGAACACTCTTCCCCCTAATTATATCCGATGACCATCGAAATAATAATAATTCGGTTACGCCCGAATGTTCGATAGAAAAATTATGTGTGAAGTCGCTTCTCCTCAAACTTATTCAATTCCTACCTCGTATTCTGTCGGCTCTTTGTAATGATTACTGATGGAGAAAATGCATTATCACAAACTTGATGTTGAAGTAGGATACCCCAAACTTGTGACTTATGTCTTGTACTATCCATGATAAAGAACGATGTAGAGAACTCGCGCTTTACCATGCTGAATCTGTAAGTACTCTATACTCCTCAACCAACCAACCATCAAGTATAAGTAGTACGCCACCTCTTGACTAATTCCACAACCGAATGTGGTGATAGCTTACCTTGTGAGCCATTAAGAACCAACTTCTGCATTTATAGATCTCACACAAATAACTATATTAGCTAAGTCTTCATCATAATCGGTTATAAGTTCAAACAAGTTATCTTTAAAAGTCATCATCCAACCAACCCTGACTTTTAAGATATGATAAGTACACGTACCCGTGAAATTCCACTTTAACTTCAAATAAATGATAACGAATCATCCCCGTAATCAATTCTTGATATTAAATCCTGAGACTAGCCTTTTGAACAGTTTTTGTGAATCTTTATCCAGATCGTTTTAAGCAATAAGTGATGTTTTTGTGTTTGCATTTTAACCATACTAATCCAGCCCAAAAAATAGTAACAAGTCCATTTACTATATTTTCAGCCCTTTTTTAATTTCACAGCCCAAACTGTCTAAACTTTTCAGCTTATTACTGTCGGCCCATTATCAAAAAATCAGATTGCAGTCCATTCGTCCCATGTACTTATTTACACAGCCCAAATGAATTTTAGTTAGAAGCAGGCCCAATACACTTCAGTTTTCCTATAACCCTACAACATAGTTATAACATTCACAAACCCTAAACATAATCATCCATCCCTTTTCAGTGATACCACATCTAAGATCTCAAACCCCTATATCTCATTACAATCACCCCCATCTCTTTTGAATCAAAGCAAATCCATCAATCTTCTCCAAACAATCCTTCCTGCCTTATCTTCTCCAAACGTTTCATATCAACAAATCCACCAATCTTTCAATCACTCAGCCTTATCACTCTTATCTCATCGATGACGAAGGTGTAACCCACAAAGAACACACGACTTCAAGATCTTGTAATGGGTCGCAGGTAGGTTGTATCTCTTTGCTTTTGCATTTTTGAACAAAACAAAAGAAAAGAGTATAACACAAGATGTTATATGTCTTTCTTTTATTTTTGGATAGTGAAAGAAATCTACATAGATCGATGATGATGTATATCCTGTGTTTTTTATCTTGTGAGGTCATAATCTTGAATATAAAACACAACAGGGATGAACTGAGATCTTTTTGTTTTTCAGTTATGGTTTGAGTCTTAATGTAGTGTAGAAGGAGGATGAGATTAGGTATTGCTTGGATTTGTTGATTGTTATGGATGACTAATGTTGATGTAGTGGATTGTTGATGTTGATGTTGTTTAGCTATGGTTGTAAATTTGTTTCTTCTTCACTCTTTCTTTCTCGATAACCTAACTGAGTTGACTCAGTTATCAAAATTAATTTTGATATCAAAATTCGTTCATCTGTACTTTTCAACAACATTTTTCGGGTAAGAATCTGAAGCTTATCAAAATTTGTACAACTTAGTCCTTGTAATTTCGATATGAAGCAGTTAAGATCTATGACATAACAGTTGAGTTTGTTGTAACTTTTGGTCCATATATGTTCATCTACTTTCTTTTCTTTTTTTTTCTTGATAAAACACAATTTCGGAATTCATTGAAATTTGTATAAAAGCAGTTAGAACATCGAGTTTGACCAGTTGACCAAAAGTCAACGTCGAATTTGACTTCCGAAAATGAAAGATCTGACCTCCGAAAATTATCACACCATCGAATTTTGACTAATATATCGAAATTTGATATAGGTCCTAAAATTAGTACTTAATTGTAACCAAAATACGATAAAACCGTAATCTAGCCATCTCGATTGCATAAAACACAACCGAGATGATAACAATTAAGCACTTATCAAACTGTTATAAACCAGACCTAAAAATCACTATAAAATGCTGACAAAATAAGCTCTAAAGAAGCTGCTGGACCAAATCAGAATGAATCTAGACTAAAATAAGCTTAAATAAGTCAAAATAAGCTGAGCCGAATAAGCACTAAAACATCACGAATTGCTCCTGCAGCTCTGATACTACTTGTGAGGTTTCATGATTCACGATCTCGGGAGGTCGGGAAAGCTCAAAATAAGAATAAGCCATAATGATGATGAGAGAGCTTTTTCTAATTTTCAAAGTTTTATTAAAAGGAAAAATGAAAGGAAAAATACAAATGTGAGCTTCACCCTCTAATGTTGATTAGAGGGGAGTATTTATAGGTAAAACACAAGGACACTTTGGACTAATTACACTTTTAGTCCTTGTGTTTTAACTTAAACTAGAGTAATTTCCATATAGACACCATATTTTTGATCCTAACAATTCCCTCTAATGATGATTAGAGGGGTATTTATAGGAGAAGGAAGGAGCATTCCCTTCCTTTATTTTTCACTTCTAGTCCCTAATCTTTGGTAATTATGTTATTTCATTCTTTTAACATAATACACCTTATTACAAGCTACTTTATACTAAACAAAAAAAAGACTATTAACTAAACCACATAATCGACACTTTTTATGAACCTAACAATCTCCCCTAAGGGTCGATTATTCTGGGCGTTCTCTTCGAGGTCCAAGTGGTCTTCCATTCACATACATCTCCCATCTTCTCATTTGATTACGATGCTTCAATCTAGCTTCAATCTCTTCTTCAAACAATTTCAGATACTCAACTTCATCATTGGTGAGTTCTCTTTGTACATAAGCATACTTCACATCATTATTGTAACTTCACACAAACAACTCATAGAAGTAAGAAACTCCAAGTCAATTAAGTTCCGGGTGTACACATTTCTTCCTCCTAATTGTTGCACTCTATCGAAATTTTCTGACTTGAACACCTTATATTACCCACATGATTATGGTTGGATGACCATCAAACATAATCATAATCTTGTAACGCCTGAATATTCGATAGTGAAGTCATGTGTGAAGTGCGGTCTAAGCATGAGAGTCAACTACTAGCTTTAATTCCAACTATCTCCCTTATCAATATTGTGACATCATAAGTAACCTTGGTAATCCAACACTTCGCTTGAATGAATCAAGGAAATGTTGTTTATGTTTTTCAGAATACAAATTCAGATAATAACCTCGTTAACTACTAGGATACTTAGACTTATCTAGTTATCTCATAATTGAATCATTAAACATTCATTTATACTAAATTAGTGAGAATACGTTCATCGTTTGGGCTTGATGTTAGCAACTGGTAGGATTTCCTCATCTTCAATTCTTTGTGATATACTTATTGAAGTATCCACACACTTGAATGTTCGGCAATGTCACTAAGACATGCACTGTCACATAGACATATAAGCGACTCTTGTACCTTTTGTATCTTTGATGTTTAATACAAATGTACTTTGTGTCCTATGTGAGATTTATGATTTGATCTCTTTTTGGTCTCTTAGATCAATAACGTGCTTTTGGTTTTTGTGATCGGAGGCTGGAGCAGACTGCCACATTTTCAATATCAACAATCTCGAAGTGAGATGTCAATAGATTATCCATTTAATCTCCGTGACAATGAAACAATAATTCTTTTGAGAGAATCTTGAGTGGCTGGGAAGGGTTGTGCATTGCATCACTGGGTTTATGACGTCTTTCTTCAATACCAAATATCATCTTTGTGATATTCGATAGATTATGTATTGACCCGGTGTCTGCCTAAAGTTTGTGGAGGGCTTCTTTCTTTTCACCCTTTATCCATATATTTCTTTTTCATTCTTCAACTCCTTTAATGTCTATCAAGACGTCATTACTATCATCATGTTGTGATTGTTCCGATGATAGCTCATGCCTTAGTTGACATTATTCCCATTCACATTCAACTCCATCATACCTAAAGGACCCTTCTTATTACTTCTATGGAATGTTCTCCTGGGTAGGATCTTCTCGGTTCTGGATTGGATCAATGAGATAATTACCTAACCTTCCACTTATTTCTTCTTTGAATCATTGTGAGGGTAGTTGGTTGATGGGTTATTTAAGATCGGGAAACCATAAAACCATCTAAAAATCAATCAAAAGTGATTTGATATAAATCTAAAAACAATTAAACACTTTGAAATAGTTTCAACTTTTTGTGAAATATATCTCTATCACTTCACAATGTGCCATTGATATTCTAAATTATTTTTTTTCAAAATTTATATTTGCATCTGGATGTAAAGAGTTGATTGCACTACTGTCTTTTAGATAACCTTTGTTAATTCCACCATCATTTAAGATTTTTCTTTCTTGGATCTATTTTAATCCATTTTTACTCCCAATCTCAAAAATAGCTATATCTCCATAAGATATTTTTGATATCAGTGGATTAAAATAGCTATATGAGATTTTGAAAACATATGGGAGAAAACGGATATAGCGTGATTATGATTCGGAACATTTCTGAATGTTCTAAACACATTTGAAAAACTAGTTGCGTCAAAATATTTTGATATCTAAAATGAATGGTCAATAGATTGCTCACTCCTCATCCTGTTAAATTCAGGAAACGGTCGTAACCGGACACAATCTTCACCATTTGTACGTTTATCGATATAAACACACTTGACAACAACTATTTCTATATTGATTATTATTCATTTGTTCAAAACATTTTCCATTATATTCCCCCTCAAAAATATATCAAATGGATCAACGAGGAAGGGAGTGATGAACATACAATTTGAAAGATTTTAACAATCTTTTTGAACAATCCTTGAAAATTATGTTCAACATCAAATACTTGGTTTTGAAAAACTCCCCTCAAAAATAGATATAAATCAAATGATTGAATGAGAAAGGGAGTGTTGAACACACAAGTTTAAAGATTTTGAAAAATCTTTTTGAATAACTCTTGAAAATTATGTGTTCTAAAACTATTTGTATTACATTTTTACTTGAGCTAATAGATTTTTTGGATATCTTAATGAAATAGCATCAAGTTCCGAGAAGTTTTTATGCTTCCGTATTGCGAGGATAAATGTACAAAAATGTACACTTTCCTTTATTTGAAGAACGAGTCCTAAGCTGACATTTACTTAGAAATCGTATGTCCCGAGCACACTTTTTGAAAAGATGTTGATAAAAAATTGCTTGGGACAAAGAAGATTTCTCTTCTTTTAAAGATAAAGCGCACTGAAACGTACACTTTTCTTTTATTTGAAAACTGGATTGTTATCTGAAATTTAATAACAAGCCATTTTGATGAGCAAACTTTTGAAAGATTTTTGAAAATCATTTGGAAACAGTTGAATAATTTTTGCTCAAAACAAGAAGATTTCTCTTCTTTTGAAGGTAAAGCGCACTGAAACGTACACTTCCCTTTTATTTGAAGACCGGGTTGCAATCTGACATTTGATTACAAACCATATGACATCGAATTTAGACAACAACCTTTGGAACCCATTTAAGCACTAGTGCCTTAGGGTTTTACAAATTTTGAAAACCAATTGAAAGTTGTGTCAAGTCGATGTAAAGATGTTGAGTTCCAACGAGAGCTTGAAACCGGTGTTTCAGTTGAAAACAATTCTCGTGGAATCAACGGAGATTTAAAATTGCTTTTGATTTTCCATTGATTTTTGAAACTCGGTGTTTCATGTGAATTTTTAAATCTTGTTGACGAAGAAGATTTCCATTTGTTATTATCATTTGATGAAACATTCCAAAAATTTGTTTTTGCATTGTTTGAAAATCTTCCTTTCTTGTGGATGGTCGAAGCAGAGTCATTCTTGTTTTGCATTGAAAGCATTTCTGATTTGGAATATTTGAAAGATTTCGATTGACTTTACTTTGGTCTCCATACTTGTTTTACCGATGGTTCGGTTCTAACTGGTTCGGTTTTAACTGGTTCGGTTCCAACTGGTTCGGTTCCAACTGGTTCGGTTCAACTGGTTCGGTTCCAACTAGAATGGTTCTAACAAAAAACTGACTAGTTCGGTTCTCAAAGGAATGACTAGTTCGGCTCCAACTGAATGACTAGTTCGGCTCTAATTAAAATTGACTAGTTCGATTCCAACTGAATGACTAGTTTGGCTCCAACTGAAATCAACTCGCTCGGTTCCTACTTAATCAACTAGTTCGGTTCTAACTAAAGAAACTAGTTTGGTTCCAACTTAAGAAAAACTTGTTCGGTTCCAACTGAGATCAAATCGTTCGGTTCCAACTAAAACCAACTCGTTCGGTTCCACTGGTTCGGTTAACTAGTTTGGTTAACTCATTCGATCTTCTAGTTTGGTTCCAACAGACACGACTAGTTCGGTTGTAACTGAGACGAAACCCAAATTTTCAAAACTCAAAAAGACACATTTTTGATTGGTTTTTTTTGCAAAAAAATCTTGTACAACTAATGTTACTAACCCTGTAGGAACAAGAAAAATAACAACTTTAAGGTTTTTAAGCCGAAAAATTTTAAATCAAGATTTTGCTCTTTGTAAAGGTTTTGAACACAAATCAAAAGACAAACACAAAAACTAAACACATCACTCCATGGCTCTTGATACCAATTGTAGAATACTAGTAATCTTTAATGATATTATGCAAGAACTAGAGAGAGGAGTGGGTTGGAAGGATTCTAGAGAGAGAAAGTAATATTGAATATATGTGTGAAATGTAAGAAAATGAAACAACCAACCACCCTCTCCAAGGCATGGAGAGGGTATATATGCTACAAACAAGGCCGGCCATAGGCTTTACTAAGGCTTCCATGGGCCTTGGGCCAGACTAGCTTACTAGACTAATCATATAACAAACTACGGGCTAAGACTATTACAACTTGGAAGTGACCGATACTTTTCTTGTTTCCAACAATCTCCCCCTAAGGGAGGTCACTCCATTTTACAAAATTTAAACCTAGCATACTATGCTATATCTCTTAGTCTTCAGCTCGTAAACTTGACTTTCTCTTGTGAATATGTTGTAGTAATCTTTGACTTTAGGCTCGAGCTTGTTCCTTTATCTTTACTTGTAAGTGGAGATGTGATCTTGAGCATTGTGAGATCATCAACCAAGCATAATCTCGTTTCATTAGCATATAGCGAAAGATCATGGAGTCTCCTAAAGGTGCAAGACATTTTCGCGCAAAAAGTTCACTATTTCGAGAAACCATTAGATAAGAAATGGGGTTTGTTGTGAATTATAGAAAAAAAGTTGACCCACAGTTGAACAACTTAGCTGACCCTTTTTCAAAGCTTTAGCATTCTAAGCATTCTTAATTGACTAAGAAAATAGGAATGTTACAGCTATTAGTCTCATGTAAAATATGTGGTGATTGTATTTGCGATAATTTTGGAATTGGTAAGGAAGTGTTATTTTTTGATGATTAAAGATTTACTTGATGTTTGTTTTTTCATTCATATTATCACTGTTATTTTATATTTGCATGTTTAATCCTTGAATGATTTATCATTCTAAATAAGTCCATTGTCGGTTAACAATATAGGAATATTGTTACATAAGACAAATGTGAGTGTTGGTTATATTCTTTGAATATACGGATTGTTCCCGCCAAACTCATGTGTATTCACAAGGGATGCATATTGGATACCCCAACCTTCGAATATTTACTTTTGGATCCTCGTCATGAGTAATATATCGAAAATGGTTTGAATAAGTCATCCTTAGACTTGAGATACAAGCAAGTTCTGTATGTGAAGATATCACTTTTTGAGTCTAAGTCAAATGATATCCTGAATAAGGTAGTTATAAAGGCTATTATTGGAAGTGATGTGAAGCACATTCACAACACTTGTAGTCAACAAAGAATTTGTTCATCCACTTCATAAGTGCAGAAAGATACCATGGGACCTCTATAGAATTGATCAGATAATTGCATGGTCATGCCCAAAGGGTAATACAAGATGATTCTTGATTACATTTGGTAAATCTAAATTATTTCTATAACGAGAAACATAATGTTAAACTATATGGAATAAGTTAGGATCCATATCCATGGTTTAACGGTATCTAGAACAAAGGGATGATAATATAGCAAGAAATAGACAACCATTATAAGCTGAGATTGTTCGTGAAACTTTATCTCAAGTATTTTTGATTTAAAGGTAATTGTGTGTGTTGCTAGACGTTGTCAATTATTAGTATTGATGCAATATGGTACTCCAACTTCCAAGTAAGAGCTGTTGGAATATGTTAGTTAGATCCGCGTTAAATACATTAGAAATACGTGAGCCTATTGAGGGCACACGCGTTAAACACGAAGAGTATGTTTTACTTTACGATAAATATTTAAATAGTCGTTAGTTACTGTTACTTGTTTAACTAACTTAACGTACAGTTAAATATTAAAATTGAGGGACTAAATTAGACAAAATCAGAACCCTAAGGGTGCCTATGGTTGGCCGGATCCCTAAGGCTTCTAGAATGGGGATTTTGGTTCTAATTAGGAGATAAAGGAAGTATTGGTTTATGATAAGGATTTGGGGGGAATTCTAGTTTATATAGAACTAGGGTTTGGGTACTATAAATACACCAACCCCTAGCCCTCATATTCTTTCATTCCCAATACCTAAAAACTCACAAAGTTCTCCTTTGTTCTCTCCTATCCCTAACCGATCGAACCCAAAAATCTTTTAGGGTTTTCGGTTCTTCTTTTCCTCCACCGAACTCGACTAAAGGGTTTTTGGTTTCTCTTGTCCTCTTTGTTAGACGATTCAAGATCAACACTTAAGTGTTTGTTTGGTGCTTCCTTGCTCGACGAAACAACAAACCCTAAATAGGGTTTCGGTTCATTGGAATTCAGTTCAAGGTTTTCGGTTAAGGTTTTAAACCCTAACCGAATTTGGTTCAAGGTTATCGGGTTAATTTGATTTTTGGTTCAAGCTCAAGAGGTGCGTTTGGATTTGGAGATAACACGTGGTGTTTGGTTCGTGAAGTCAAGGCTAGACAACTTGTCATCCTTGGTTGACGTATTTGTGTGAGCAACCGTAGAGGCAGTAATTTAACTCCTAACTCGTTTTCAGGATTTAAGGCTTAAAGGTTAGTTTACTTCCCTTTTATTATGTGTTAATCTTTGTGCTAAAACTAGATCCATTCCGTTACGTACTCGTAGCTAACTTGGTTACCTAGTTTGTTAAATCCCAACAATCTGATTGTTGGATCAACTGGTTAACCAGAGATGTGACTTGTGAGAGATCTAAAGAAAGAACAAATGTGTATATGTATGATGGTAGTGGTTTTGATGAGTCATTGAGAGAGACACGTTTTTAAGGATTCCAGTAAACAAATATTATCTCACCAACTTGTGTGTGTAATCCCTTTGATGATGAATCATTAGGTTGAGAGATATACACGTATAAGAGGGAAGAGAGACATGGATTACATATGTTTTATGGAGAAGTGAGAAGGGATTAAAAAATCATTCATTGATTAAACAAATACCTTACTAAATGAGTTTATGAGTAAGAGATTAACAATAAAATAATTTTTTATACTACTAAAATACAGGTTACTGTAGGAAGTGTGTGTGGAAGAAAGTCTACAAATGTTAGGCTGGTGGTAGTGGTCACCAAGTCTCACCATCCATCTCAGAGCCACCTCAGCGTCAACTCAGCTTTCTCTCTCTTCTCACCATACCTCACTAAGTGTTTTGGTCATCGTACCTCACCTTTCATTAAAATACTTATTTTATACAAAATATACCTCACTAAATATACCACACCCACTCACATATCAAATAAAAAATATTAAAACAAAAATGGGGACCCACAGGTTTTGCCACTCACGCATGGTGAGTGGCTCACCATTTCATCCTAATTTTACCTCACCTCACTCGTGAGTTTGGTTTATGGTTTTGGCATTTCACCCATGAGATGTCACTCACCAAAAGGAGGTCACACCCACTACCTTTGGC
>BQNB010028002.1:0-55316 GCA_026074375.1 Tanacetum coccineum
GGTTATGTTACTTAGGCACATGTAAACATGAGATGATAACCGAAAACACTTGTGTCCAATAAAAATTAACTGTTGTATTCATAAATAGCTTTGAGTACTTAAATCCATAAGTAGAAAAGAGTGTGATATAAATCAAGTAGTTGAGTTCGAAATGAGTATGTAAACAATTTCGTAAGCATGTATGCAAATGAGTAAGTGACAAGGTATGAAGCCAAGTTTGTAATAAATTGCAAGATCAAGTATGTAAACCAAGTGTGTAGAATAGTATGTAAAAAGATATTGTAAACGAATATGTAAACAAGTTGTATTGAGCATGTATTCTCCCCCGAGATTTGTAAAGTAAATGTAAAACAAGTGAAAGAGGGGCTATAAACTCACATCGATGATGAAGAATGATTGGCGGGAATGTACACATTGAGTACATGACGAAACGGAAACTGAACGGCTCGACCAAGAAGTTGCAGCTTAACTTAACGGCTAAGTCTCACTAGCCTAGGATAACTCATTTGGGTTTCCGATGAATTGTTGTGTCAACGCGACACGTTGATAAAGATTTAGATTTTCAGATTGTAATGGTTTGGTGGTTGGTTAAATAAATAGTTTGAAAATATACGTAAAGTGTGAAATATGTATTCGTTATATACTTCTTATGAAAAATAACCCTTATATAATTCTTACCGTAAATTATATCACAAAAACGATCAATCCAAAGATTTATGAAAAGTATATAATACCTTGCAGGTCTTATATAATAAATGCGAGTTGTTAATTAAACCAATTAGTTTGACTCCAATTTAATTAACAAAAGACTTTGAATAAAAGTTGACACGTATCTTACTATTATAACTTAAACAACCGAAGTTGGTAACCGTTTATAACCATTATAAAATATAATTTAATATTTTATAAATTATGTTTCATTTCTTTAACAGGTCGTGTCTAAAACACTTCGCCTTATTGTAAAAGTATAGTTTTCGCTCGTTGTCCAGGTTATTGTATAATACCATTTAATATATCTTAAAACATATCTTAATTTCTTTTATCGTTTCTCTAAATTAATAAAGTTTTAGTAAATCGTGAATATAGAAAATTATATAAATTTTCGTCATGACTTTTCCGTTTGTAAATCGTTTTCCATTTTCGCAAAACTAAACGTTTTCAGTTAATGAATATATATTGAAATCAATCGCGTTTCAATATTTCAAATGCCCGCGTGTTTAGATATAATATATATATACACCATTATATTTAAATTAAACCAATTATTAAGGATTATATTTATTTAACCGATTAAAAACCACCAAATAATATTTATCCAGTTTTAATATTTATTAAAACTTAAGTTATTTTTATTTGTCGTTTTGATATATAAACCAAACAAACCCTCGTCGTTTCCTCGTTGATTCGCTAAACCAAACACATCTCTTCGTTGCTAAACCCACAGCCAAACGCACCCTACTGTGGGAACCAGCCAAACGCACCCTAATCTGCTCCCTTATAAACCAAACGCACTCTACGGCTAATTGCCACAACCAAACGCCCCTTGTGGGCTGTCACAAACCAAACGCACCCTAACCGGTGCCAAACCCACAAACAAACACCCCCTTGGCTGTTTCGCAGCAATCCCAAACGCACCCTAATGTGATACTACTAATCCAAACGCACCCCAACAAATGTCAAATCGAGAAACAAACACCCCATTCACGTTTATAAACACCAAACGCACCCTTATTGGGTGATAAACCCAGCACCATGTTTGTGGTAACATTAAATCGAACACACCCTTGATGGTGGTTTTAACTACTAAACGCACCCTTTCGGGTTGACTAACACAACAACCCAAATGCCCCTCCCCGGCTGTCCCCTCCAAGACGCACCCTGTTTGGCTTTTTATAACATCAAACGCACCCTGCTCGGTGCTTGCACCGAGCATCAAACGCAACCCTGCTCGGTGCATAACCCAGAAACAAACGTCTCCCTGTGTTAATAACTCAATACACCCTTATATGTATATAACCGTCACAACACCCATGTTGCTTCCATAAGAATAAGCCGCACGCACCCTTTTTGGTTTGAGACAGACCCGACGCACCTCGTGGTTCGTCTCTATCAAACCCAACGCACCCCATGGTGGACTGGATAGAGGTGGTGATGATGTTGGTTCGGTGTGGCAGCGGGGGAAATGGGTTGCGAAGGTGGTGAGGATGGTGATATGGTGTTGATGATAGACTCGGCAGTGATGTGGATGATGGTGGAGGGTGGCGTGGCTCGGCTGGAGTGGCCGGAAGTATCGCCGGATAAAGGGAGGAGGCGCCGGGAAAAGTTATAGAGAGAGAGAAGGAAGATGTAGATCATTTAGGTTTTTATAAGAGTGAACCCTAAATTTCTATATTTATAACAAAAGAAAAGCTTAAGAAAAATAATAAGTGATTAATAGTTTAGGGTTTGTGTTGTAAATATTGTTTCAGGGGCCAAATGTGTAACTTTTGTAAGTTAATGGTTCGGGTCTCGTTTAGGCTCGTTAACGGACGATTAAAAATACGAAAGTGGCGCCATTGTTTTCTAAATAATTTTTCCAACAAAATGAGTACTCACTCGACTATTATTTTATAAATATTTTTATAAAATATATATTAAAATGATTATTATTCATTAGTTTGGTATTATTAAGTGTTGCGAGCAAGCTTTATCCGTAAAGTTAAAACTTTATTTTAAACATTCGCGTTTTTAAACAAACATTTTTGAATAAAATGTTAAACGATTTATAAAATACTTTTTATTTAATAAAAAGTAATAATTAAATATAAATTTAATTATTAAAATTTTGGGTCGGTACGACGTAGTGTGTCAGTTTTCAAACTTTGTGGGGCTGTTTTAGCCCTCTTCTGCTTATTTTCAAGTCTCGGGTAAAACTAAAAAGTTGTCTGAAATATCGTTTTACATCAAGTTGCTTTAGGGTCCGAGTTGTGAAAACGTGCTTTAGATGATCGTTCTTATAAGTCGAGCTAGACACTAAAAGTCAACGATTGAAATAGTCATTCAAAAATTCAAAAATTCTCGGATGTTACATCGTATATAGAACCACTTCCAATCATAATTGAACAAGTAAAATTGCCCAATATAGTTTAGGACAGGAAGAGGTTTACACGAAACTTGAAGTTTCAAATACGAAAGAATTACCTCGGACAAGGAACAATGTCGCTACTATAAGGAGCAATATCATGGAGGAGGTTTTTGAAAATTATAAAGACGAGATGACGTACAAAGGGCATGAGTCTAACTTAAAGACTCGTTAATAAACAAAAGTGCTTGTCGGGAGATAACCCGTCCTTTATTTAATGCAATTTACTTTTTGAACTAGTTGATTTGCATGTTTCTTACTTTGTTTTGTAGAATCCAAAAGCTAGGAGGCAATTATAAAGACCGGCTCGACTCATAATCATGTGGTAACTTTGCTGAATCTGCAGCAGTTATGGCATAACAACCTTAGTTTACGCCGTAACCACTACAGTTATGACGTAAACCATTTCATGGTTACACCGTAACATCTTAAAATTTAAAAATTTTACCACTTGATTACGACGTAACCATCGGAGTTACGTCGTAACCTCCTTCTGAATCCTTAAAAATTTAAGTTTTAAACATGTCCAAACCTTGTATACGTAAATGGACTTTGTGGGTATGTTCTCTAGAAGCCCTCACGATTTAAAAGGCTTGTTGCATATGCTAAATGCAACCATGATTCCTACGAAAGTGAGTTAGGTTTGTATTTCCTGTACACTTCATAACTCTTGTAGAACGATTTTATGCTTTGATTTGTTTTTGTGATCATAAGGGATAAAGAGCTTGCGAGAAGACGGAAATAATCTAAAGATTTCCGCCAAATTTCAAATTTCAAAGCAATGCTCAGGGAGTTTCTTGTCTTAATTCTAATCTTTCCTTTTTATTTCATTTCTTTAATGTACAATAGGGACATTGTACAAATCAAGTGGGGGATGGGAGTAGAATTAATACTTGACGTATGTTTTGCCTTCGATTTTCTAGTTTTCTTTGAAAATTCTGCCAATTTAAACATTTTTAACAAATTTTTCTTAAATAACTAGAATTAATCTTTGCCGAATGCACATTACCCTTTATTATACTTGGTGAGATTTATGCCTAATATTCCGTTTCCATCATATTACTCAAAAATTCGCCAAAATATTGAGTGTGCCGGTAGTATTGTAGACTTTAGAACTTGGCATGTACATCATTTCGAGACCTAATTGATTAGCAGGAATGGATAGTTCAAGAAGGCAACACATAGGAAAATTACCCAAATAGCCTATATGTGTGTGTTTATCGACTTGTTACACTGACTTGTCGACCTCCCGTGATAAACCCTTTTGTTGCACTCATTATTAGTGCAAGATACCCCTAGATCACCCTTGTTCTACTCTATATGTTTTGTTACACCATTTCACCTTAGCCTACCATGTAGTCTTTATTTTCTTTGTGTTGAAATCTCTGGCTACTTAAGTCCATGGTTCGGGGGGAATGGGAACGAGAATTATATGCACTTGTGAAAGAAAAAAAGAAGAGGACCAGCGAGCTAGTTAGGATTAGTATGGATTGACCAACAGATATGATCTATCAGACCTTGTTATCACCACCTTTCGACATGTTAATATCTCAAGTGGGGAGATGTGCGTATAATATCGGATGTTGCAGGGGCAATAATTAAAGATATAAACTCCTGTAACATTTGCATATTTATCATGTAGAAAGTGAAGAAAAGAGGGTGAAACAAAAAGCCACCCATGTGCTAAACAAAATCTAAAGATGGTGCAAAATAAAAAATAAAAAATGGAGCTAGTTGCCCATTATTGCACCAAGACATCTCAGTAATTATGGATCTAGTAGCTCATTATTACACTAAGTCATCCCAATACTCATGAAGAATGGAGCTAGTAGCCCATTATTAAAGATCATATTTTCGAACCTAGACTCTTGGACCCATGGAAGGACAGTGGCTAGTTATGATAACCTTAGATTACTTTTAGACTATTTGGTCTTGTGCTTCATATTACAACCATTAAAAAATTGGTACCCCCAAGTCTATCAAAACCCATTATCACTCTTAAAAAACCATATTACCCTTTTGCCGTACGAGAACTATTTAGACCCTAATTCAAACTGTGCATGATTTAGTATATATCCAAGCTATGATAGAATACATGGTATGACTGTCAAATAAGCGATTCACCCTCAAAATGAAACACTTAGACTAGTGAGACTGCTTGTGACTTTTAATCCCTTTTTTTGTGAGGTGTTCGACTTTGAATAGTTTTTCTACATAAGAGTTTTAATAAATTCATTTCTTGAAGTAATTCTCGAGAATCTTTTTTGAAAATGTTCTATCAGGTTCTACTTGAGGGCAAGCAGAAGTCAATTGGGGGGATATTTGATAACATCAAATATTTAATACTTTTTGGTGGCAAAATACCCCCTATATTACCTACAAATGTTTTACTAACACTCAAAAACGAGATATTTTCTATCATTTTGTAGTTTTCAGGTGAAACGCAGGAAAGTGACAAGAAACAAAGGAAAAAGAACTTAAAGTGTAAATATTTGAAGAATGTTACGGCGTAACTCCAAGAGTGGTTACACCGTAACATATATTAAGTAAGTACGAAGATCAAGGACAACTTTATGGCGTAACACCATATCTAGTTATGCCGTAAACATGAATTTAGAAGGAAATCTTACCATAGATAGAGTTACGGCGTAACACCCTACATGGTTACGCCGTAACCATGAAGATCTACAAATATGGATGGAAGATCACGTACTTATGGACATTATTTGAAGGTTACGGCGTAACACCATATCTGGTTACGCCGTAAGAACTGCTTAAATATGGAATGCCGTGTAAGAAGGTTACGGCGTAACACCTTTAACAGTTACGCCGTAACAGGTTCGATACCTATAAATAGAGGCCTCATTCAAGCTATTCCGACATCACTTCCTCCACAGCCAATTGGAGAGGCGACAAAGGCTTCCACCCTTCGAAGAATTCCACCTGAGTTCAAGGGAGATCACACTTTACTTACTTTTTGTATTTAATCTTTCAAAAACAAATATTGCAAGAATTATGAGCTTTCAATCTATGATTAAAAAAAAACATAGACCAAAAAAAAAAAAAGACAAAGAGAAAAAAAAAAAATCTCCCGAAACCAGAAAAGAAAAAAAAAAAATAACCAGAACATACAACACCCAACCCCCCCTCCCCCTCCTGCCAACCCCCCCCCCTCACACACTCCACTCACTCCACCCCCACCACTCCACCGCCTTTCAACACCACTCACCTCCCCTACTACTCTGGCTACCACCAGAAACCCTCCCACACCTCATTCCCCTCTACCACCCACCACCACAGTACCCTTCCACCACTACCAACCCATCACCCCAGTATCTACCAGCGCGTCCCACCCCCCCACACCCCCACCCCCTCCCCTCCCTCCCAACCCTTATACCCATCCTCACTCCACCCCCCACCCCTAAATTAATCTCCCCCCGCACCTCCCCCACCCCCCACCCCCCCCCCCCACCCCCCCCCCACACCTACCAGCCCCACCCCCCCCCCTCACTCTCCCCCCACCCCCCACCCCCCCCACCCCTCCCCCACCCCCTTACCACTAGACTTCCAAACCCCCCCCCCAAAATCTTCCCCCCCCCCACCCATCAAACCACAACCAAAAAACACCCCCACTCAACACCCCCAGCCCCCTCCTATCCCAGCCCCCCTCAACGACCATGCCCCCCTCCCCCATCCCTCCTCACCACCCCCCCCCACCCCGTCCCCCACCTCCCCAACACCACCGTCCCCACCCCCTCCCGAACCTCCGATATACACAGCTACCACCCCCCCCCCCCCCCCCCGCCCCCCCCCCCCCCCCCACTTAACCTCCCCCCGCCCCCCCCCCTCCCCCCCCCCCCCCCACACATCCCCCCCCCAACCCCCCCCCCCCCCCCTCACCCACCACTCCACTCCCCTCCCCCCCCTCCCTTGCCCCGCCACCCCCCCCCCTCACCCCCTTCTCCCCCCACTACCCCCCGTCCCGTCCCCCCCTCCCGACACAGTTCCCCACACCAACATAACCGATCCCCCTCCTCACATTTTTAACCCCCCTCACCCCCCCTATCCCCCCTCCACGTCTCCCCCAACGACCCCCCCTCTACCCCCTATGCCTACGCAACCCCTATCCCCCTCCCAGCCTACTCCCCTCCACCCCTCGCCCACGCCACCATCTACCCACCCCCCACTCCCCCAGACCCACCCCGACCCCCCACCCGCCCTCCCCCCCCCCGCCCCCCGCCCGGACTTCCCGCCCCCCCCCCCCTCTCCCTAACCATACCCCCCCCCCCCTCCTCCTCACCTACCATTTCCCCTCACACCCCCAACGCACAACCCCTCTGCTATGCCCTCGATCCCCCCGGCCTCCCACCCCCTCCCCGCCTCCCCCTCTCCCGCACACCCCCCACATCCCCCTTCCACTATCGCCCCAACTCGACCCTCCCCCCCGCCCCCCCCCCCCCCCCACGGCACCCCCCCCTAACATCCCTGCCCACCCGCCACCCCACCCCTCTACCCCACGCTTCCAAATCACACCCCCCACACACCCGCCTCCCATACCTCCCTCACCCCCCGGCCCCCACCCCACCCCCCACTTCCTTCAACCTACACCGACCTTCCCCCCCCCCCCCCCCGCCTCCCCCCTCGACCACCGCCACTCCCCCAACCAAACCCTAAGAAGCCCCCCCCCGCCCCAACTACCACCTCCTGTCCCAAACTCACCCCAAGCCCCCATCCTCGCCCCCTCCCCCCCCCCCCCCCCCCCCTCTCTCAAACCCCCACGCCCCCCCCACCCAGCCCCCCTCCTACACCCCAGACCATCCTCCCCCCCCTATCCCCACCCCTTCCCCCCCCCCTCCACCAGTTCTCCAACCTCCATCGTCCCCCCCACAACCGCGCCCCCCCACCCCCCCTTCCCCCCACCCCCCCCCCCCCAAACCCCCCACGAACACACAAACCCAAACCTATCTACAATAACAATTGACCTTGAACAAGTTCTGATACCCATAGAATAGTAGCACATCCCCAACAATATCTTTCAAGTTGACACAAGTAAGATTATATAGAAATCTACTCGCAAGTCACCTACCAAGACTTGTTAGTGATGTAGGCGCACTCAGCAGACTTTCCATCTTCCACTGTGAAATACCTTAAGTACCTCACTTGGATTTCTAAGCACAAACTTACAAGGATAAAGCTGTAAGGACGCCTTGTTAACTAAGCATCTGAACTTATTGATGTTCAACAAGTGTTCTGAAATGGAATGTGACCTAATGAGAGATTTATTTTTATTAGATCTAGCTCATGGCTCTAGCCTCGAACTTAATGCGTATGGAGTGAAAACGTCATAGAAGCTCCGTGTGTATCTCCGTGATAAGATGAGCACCAAGTTATTTGAGCACGAAACTCGAATGGCTGGGAGGGTTCTAGCATTGCATCCTGGAGTCCATGATGTCCATCTTCAATAATACGAAATTCATCATTGTGAAAACAGATACATTGTGTATTGACCTGGGTTTCCTGCCTCAGGTGTAGGAGGGCTCTATCCTTTTCTTTGTTTTTTTATAACCCTTTATTCATACATATTTCTCTTATAATCTCTTCAACCTTCAACTGCCTTACCCCAAGACGGAATACTAAACACCGTTGTTGTGATTGTTCCAGTGTTGTTCAATCTTAGTCGGCATATATTCCCCTTTAAAACACAATACATCTCTCAATCATTAACCTAAAGGATTGTTATTCTTCTAAACTACTGGATTCTTCCCTTCTGTCAGAAATCACCTCCGTTTCGGTTGAATCAAAGAGACTAATTCCTAACCTTACCCCACCTTATGACTTTGAATCGAGTCGTGAAAACATAAGATGTTGTTGGAGGACAAGAGATACCTGTAACCATAACCAACCTATATACCGAAAAGTCAAATCAAGACTTTGAGCTCGATAAGAATCACTTATTATTTTTCAAGATCACAATTTTAAATACATTTCTCCGCTTATTTAAAATACTATATCACTTAGTCTTTGAAATACTTTGTGCATTCAAAATATGGTCATGTGAAAAAAAACCTGTGGAGGGAAAACACTATTAATACCTTAACAAGAATTACAATGGAACAGTGAACTTGCTCCCCTTGATTTACCATAATGTTTCTGACACCACAAAAAACAATGATAACAAAGTTGTAAAATGAATAACAACATCAAAGGGTTAGCATCTGTTGAGTACAACAATTTTTGAAATATTATGACATTGTCATTTGAATAATTCTTGAAAAAATTATGCTCAACCACTAATCATCATTATAACATACACTCTTATTGCGTAGTCATTAATTATAGCAGAAGTTGATTATTAAGATTCAAGACATAAATGTCTTTTAAATACCCCAAAGCATTATAAAAGAAGTATCCAAAATCACTTAAAACATTGTTTTTTTTGCAAAACTCCCCCTCACAACATTAAACTCATTTTTGAAAATGACACCAAAAGTAGAATAATTATGTCTTGTAAAACATGATGATGGTTGGATCGTGTTGAACCATAATTTTTGAAAGATTGATGAATTGGCAATGAGGAATCTTGAAACACAATAGAGTTATAACATTATATGAAAGAAACAAAATTGTTACGAAGAATTATCTTCTACTTTAAGGATAACGCACTGAAACCGTACAATCTCCATTGCTTTTCGGCACCGTCCGAGTCTGCAATCCTGATAGCAATATCAAGTCATACAGCGACAAAATAGAAAAGAAATGTCTTTGAACACATATTGTAACTCTGTTCGAACTAACGATCATATACAGCACCGTGTTGATATAATCACCATTCTAGTACGTACAACATGTTATCTGATTCCCAAGAGACTAGTCCGATAAGATTCTTTCTTGTGAAGCATTTTCTGATTTGTTTGATTTGTATTACTTTTAGAAATTTTATATACTTTTGTTTTTTTTTATATGTCTTTATATTTTTGTATTTTGCTTTCTTCTCAAAAAATATTGTACACAGTCGATGTTGATTGGTTATGAAGCCGCTTCTTTGATTAGATACACCTCCAGTCTGTTGGCACGTCAAACATCTCATACTAATTTGAGTCTGCGACAAGATACCTGAAACCCTATCCTTCCGGGTAAGGCTCTTAGTAAACACATATCACTTAATCGGTATTCAGTTCTGACAAAAGAAAAAATTACAATTATACTAATTTTCTAACATTTCCTTGATGGATCATTATACCCGATTATACGATGTGCTTGGTACGGGAGTACGGCCACGGGGTTCTGCAGATGAAATGCGCTATGGCTGACTGAGACAGTCGTAATACACGGTATCATTGCGCGTATCTGTAGTGTAAAGCCATTAATCCTCTAAGTTTGCTGTCCATCATCCACACTTACTTGAGCACAACTCTCGCACAGATAACCCATACGCTAACTCAGCCCTACTCGAAGACATTGAAAGTAACAGTCTTGCTTTACATTTGACATCCACCAGCCTGACATAACTTATCACCTACGGAACTTTATTCCTCTAAACTGCTTCTTGTGAGTATCAATGCATCCGGTCACGGTTGGCATCTGAAAAAGCTGTTAGTTCAAACCCTCAGAATCCTTCTGATACAAGATGTTCCCATTTTCTTGTCTAATCGTACCCCTTTAAGTCTATCAAAAGATCATTTTAAAACTCTTTGAGGCGTGTTTTTATAGTCTCGGTCTTTTAACCCTGCTTGATATCTTGCACAATAACATACTGCTCCATTCACTATGTCTGGTCTAGCTAGATGTCCAATAACAAGATGCACCCCTATTTTACATACGAGAAAGTCCAGCTTAGGTCTACGGGTCGTTACCACTCAAGTCTGCATCTCTAATTAGGTTTTGTAGCCATGGTGATCCAATGCTTTGTCCTTTTCCATACCATGTTTTCTTAACAAGTATCTCTAAAGTGTAACATTTACCTCGTTTGATAAAAGATACCAGCATGGGGATTGGTGGATCTGAAGTCTCAAAAAAATTAATTTCCATTTCCCCCCCATTACGGACATGCTCAAATCTACTGTGTCATTAATTCTTCAAATCTTTTAGAAAATTACGCTGTTTGTAAGACCCAAAAATGATGTCACTCTTAACGTAAATTTGTACAAGTAATAATGTCCTCCCCCGTACATATCCTTGAATAAACTTTGGGTCAATAGTTACCTTTAGTAAAGCCTTTGTGACATCATAGAAATTTGAGAGTTTCATCAGTACCATGCTCTTGGAGGACCATGTTTTACACAATCCAAATAGAGCTTCTCCCTTAGAAGGTAATATCGTTTCTGATGATCAGAGAACATAAACCCTTTCCTGGTTGTGCAAACATACACCCTCCTTCCTTCAATGGACCATTCTAAAAGACCCATATCCATTTTTGACGTCTATCTGATAAAATTAGACAAAGACATGTGTGCGCAAGCATAATGCGATCGACAACATCTGAAACAGCTTACCAAGCGAGCAACTGGAGCAACATGATTCATCGAAACATTTCAATACCCTCTTCCCTGAAGCATAACCTTAAGCTACACATCGTGCTTCTTGTGCGAATTACATTTTGGTCATTCCATCCTTTTGGTTTTAACATAACCACTTTAGCTTGATATACTTCTTTCCTAAAGGGATTTTGTCAACGACATATCCCAACATTAGGAGTCTGTAAACTGATGAATCTCTTATCCTGCATAGCTTCTATCCATGGCAGAATCAGCATTGCTTTCCTCCTTAATGATTTTTATTTCTTCGGGAGTTCAAGATGTACATTCACCACAGGTGCGAGTGGCGCACCCAACACCATACACATTTCAGGATCGGTTGCAAGTTTGTCGTCTTTGTTTGCACTAGCTTCGATGGATTTCCACAACTTGAGTTACCGGGTGATCTTTTATCCATTGATATTCGAAAATCTTGAGGTTGATTAAAGGTATGCATATTTGAATTACCAATATGGCGTGAGGAAGACTCAGCAACTTCTTGTACCGGTGTACAAAAAGGAATGGTAAATTCTACTTGATCATTGTTGTTTTCTTCAGCATTGACATGTGTTGGAGTTAATGGTTCTGTTATAGGGTGAATATTCATTGAAGGTAGTGTGTCTAGTTAAGTCAGAATAATCGGTGGGAGAAATAAGACTTGTTGACACGAGAAGTAACCGCATTTGAAAAATTCCATCGTACAAAGGACCAAATAGAAAGATCCAACTCATTGAATGTTATGGGAACAGTTTTATCTAGTGAAGGAAAAGAAACTTTGTAGATGTGGGTCGGGTCAGAGTTTTCATAAATCGATGCCTTTTGTCATTGAGGAACGAGGCCTGAAGGGTCATTAGCAACAGACGTCTCTGATATATCTTTGATCTAATCAAATCGAAGATGTATGGATTCAACTATCAATCTTGTTCTCTTGTTGTAGACACGGTATCCCTTTGACTGAGTGGAGTATCCTACCAAAATGCACAGATCCCCTTTTTCTTTCATCTTAACTAAAATTTTCACCATCTTTGGTTAGTTAAGCAAGTGCAACCAAAGATGTGACGGTGTTTAAATGAAGGTATTCCGTCATTAATGATGTTGATATGCCGATATCCCTCATTGTCGGATGATGATAATTCTTTTGAGTATAGCATGCGGTTGGACAAATTGCTTCATGCCCAAAGAACAAAGGAAGTTTAGAAGCTGATAGCATCGTTCAAGCAGCCTCAACAAGAGTAGGGTTTCGTCTTTTAACAACGCCGTTCTATTTAAGGATGAGGATAGAAAGTTTGATGCTCAATTCATTCCTGTTTAATAGAATGCATTGAGTGTCCATGTTTAAGAACTCATGCCTCTTATCAGTCGAAACAGAAATTACTAGGAGCTATAGAAGATTTCTTAGGATCATCGTGAAAAAACTTTAAAAAAACTTCTTGGTGTTTCATCCTTGAACATAGAAAGAGAGCCAAGTGTATCTTGAGTAGTCATCTATAATTACCAGAATATATTTCTTCCCATTTATGCTAGCAACCCGCATTGGACCACACAAGTCCATATAAAGCAAATTTAACCATCCTTTTGAACTTGGAACAGCCTTTGTCCTGAATGAACTTCTTTTTTTGCTTTACTCAGTCTTCACAAGAGGAACATATTTATCCTTGACGTACACAACGTTTGGTAAAAACCAATCACGACCATCCTTCTTTGAAAGCAGGTTTGAAGTAGATCGAAAGTTAAGATGAGAAAGTCTTCGATGCCATAACCATGCTTTAGTTGGTGAGGCTTTAGCCATGAGACAGATTGGAGTTGATAACGTCGTTTCTTGAAGGGATATTGTATAGAGATCAGTTTCGCATTACCCGGTAAGTAAATCGTAACCCTAAAGAACTCTAAAGAAACACGTAGAATTCCAGAAAGCAACCTCCAAATTCGCATTCACAGTAAAAAAAATGACCCAACCGAGAAGAATTGTGATTGAAGGCCTTCGACTTAATAAACCCCTGTGATGGTGCTAATTCCTTGGACGCCAGATATCCATAACCAAGAATTAAGCAAATTAAACATTGCCAAAACGAAACGGTAACCCAGAAATTTATCAACAAAAATTGCACAGCAATGATAGATTTTGCCCGTCATTGCTTTTGTGCATCCCAGTCACAAAAAATAGGATAGTTTGATACAATCTACAAGAGAAATATAGACGATGAATACATGACAAATTGGATCCTAAAGTGTTTGTGATTTTCAAGACATTAGTTATCCTAGATACATTGTCTATGGCAAAACTAACTCTTTTTGGCACACTTTCATTCATAACTTTAGGTACCCATTTCATTTTTGTCTTAGGAACCCATTTATATCCTGATGGACATTGTTGTGCTATCCACCATTTCTACGCCTTACTTGTTTTCTCCTATAGCGTCCTATAGTAAGTCTTAGAATTTGTGATAGTGGATTCTGATGCAACTGCTTTCTTACGGTATGTTGCAGCAGATTAAGTTCGCGTTAGACTTTTGGGTTTCTAGTAACTAATTAGGCACTAACTTTAGGGCTTCTTAGGTTCAGCATTCACAGTCATTCAAATACTTAGAAACACAACCATCATGATTCGAATTAAACACACATTTTCCACAAGTAGCACAAACAGCATTAACATTCAAAGTTCTGGATTTTAAACTGTCAATATACGCAGTTACAAACTTTGTTTTATTAGAAATACTAGAAATCCTATAGTGGTCTTCTACTCTAGTCTTCTTATTCTCCACATGACTATTGTGTGGCATGACCTTATCTTTCATTTGAGTGCTCCTAAGCTGTGGTCTGCTAACATTGGTTCTATGAATTACTCCTGTAAAGGTAGACACGCGAGGATTAGTATTCCTAGAAGTCTGAGGCAACTGTGGTGCTCTAGTTTGTGTTGTCCTAGTGTCAATTCGATATATGCCTAGTTTAATCACATTTGTGTTTCTTACAACTTTTTGTTTTGGCGTTTGAGGCAAATCTGTGGAGTGAGCTCGGTTTTGATAAACCCTCTGACACATTAGGTTTGGGAACCGACTTTGTTTGTGAAAAACTTTTCCTCTCAAGAGAGTCTAAAAAAGGAGACGGTTTGCCTAAAACTGATGGTTTTAGAATCCTTTGTGCATTTGATTGTCGAACAACAGAGGAGATTTAACAAACTATAGTTTGCCACGTACATTCCCTTTTCATTTATCAATGAGTTTCTTTAACTCACTTATAGCAATGTTCTTGTCTTGCAATTGAGCTTTCAAATCTTGTATCTCAAAATATTGTTCACGTTCTTTCAGAAATATATTTGACGCTTTTTCTTTGCAAACTGTGTCATTTTTCATTTGTTCTTGACATTGTTGAAAGCCAAGTTTCAAAGTATAAATCCGATGGTTTTTCTAATTTAGCAAAACTTCATAAAAGCTCAGTATAAACCTCTTTACTAACAAATTCAGTTTGTTTCGAAAGCTTTTGTGCAAGACATTCACATTCTTTGACTTTATGAAGATATAAGCATTGCAATTCAGTGTGCGCATCTAAATCAGATAACGAATGCAAATAAGAACACATAACATCATTAAACACACATTCTTGCAAGAGCATATCATACATGTTTGAAAATTCTGACTTATCAGATTCAAGTTTGTCTACTTCTTTTTCAAGGGATTCAACGTACTTTAAATCAGCATGCATTTCTTACTTAAGTTCATGAACAAATACGAAAATATCATTCTGTGTCTTAAGGGCAAGAGGCATCAAACATGTCTTTATTAGGATTTCCATATCATGAGCAGTCGGTGCACGAAAATGATCTTTTGAATGTTTCACCCAAGCTTGATCGACAAGTTCTCTAAGATGATTTATGTTGTTTTTCATGACATTATATGCTTGTCTACTTTTGCTTATTGACTTGGAAACAGGTAAGAAATTGATGTTTTTGAAAATATTTGGTTTTGTTTTCACAAAAGATTTTCTCCACATTTTCTTCCTTACTTCATTTGCGTGTGCCAACTGTATTTGATATTCCTGGGTCGGGGGCTTAAAAATTTCGTAAAGACTATTTAACTTTGTGTAATCATAGGGTTTCACTAAGTCTTTATTCAATTTTTCTCGACTCTCTCTTTCAAGAGTCAGTGTCTCTTCCCTATCGGGGACGAGACTGTTTGCAGGATCAGATTGGTCATGTGGGATCTCATACAAACATGGTTTCTCATTTTGAGCCTTTTTGAGGTACATTGGATTTGCAAAGGTAGGTCTTCCATTAAATGTAGGGCATTTGGGTGCTAACATATGAATGGTTTGGATTGATTGACTCCTTTTGTAAACAATTTCATTCAAAAACTTTAATTGCTTTTCCATTGAAATCATTTTGTCAATATCTTTTTCTTCCTTAAGTTTCAAATCCGTTATTACCTTTGTTTTCTCTTTGACAAGACCTTCGTAATGTGACTTAGTTAAAAGACTCTGTTTGACTAACTCATCGTGTTTCTCTTTGACAACTGAAATTTCGTAGGCTTTAAGTTTTAAACCTTCTTTTATGTCAATGTCTTTTTGAGCTAATAGTCTTAGAGTTTCATTTAACTTTTGTTCAAGTTTATCATAGTCAACTGTACAGTCATTTAGGTTCTTGTACCTCTCAAACACAGTCTGTTTACTTTTAAGAGCAACTAGGCAACTATCTCGAATACTATTAGATTCCCCTAGTGTTCTACTAGTTTTCGCAAGAATAGATTTGCACTTAGTCAATTCTTAAGTCAATGATGCGTTTGCTTTCTTTAATTGTTTTTGAATCTTTTTATTTTCATCGACATCAATTTTTAAATTTGCAATTAAATTAGCAAGCGCAACACGCTCATTATCACATTCTACAGCATTTTGGTCATTCTGAATATCATTATCACACATATTCGATGAATCAGAAATGACATTACTATCACCCGTTTCCACTACACATGTGTTGCTAATGGATTCAGATTGCTCAGAATGTTGTATTTCATTGGCAAACACATTATATCCAGTATCATATTGTACCTGTTTCAATGGCTCAAAATCAGTACCTGAGTCTGCTGTAGGAACTTCCTGGATCTTTACCATATAGCTGTAATGTGCCTCCAACTCTTGTTCATCAATCTCTTCATCCGTGTCTGCTAGCTAGTCAGATTACTCTGCTTAAAGTTGAACACATTTCTCAGCTTGTTTGCACATCAACATCTTTTCCTTATGATATGTGGAGTCTTTAACCCTTTTTGGCTTTCTGCATTCCTTAGCAAAATGACCAAATTCCTTGCAATTGAAATATTGTATCCCAGACTGCTGCATTACTTGACCACCTACTGTCTCCCTAGCCCTAGCAACAATCATGGTCCTCTGATTCCCAAACTGTCCAGTCTGATTGTCATTCTTGTATCTTGGAGTAGTATCCACATTCTTGTTTCTAGTGTTTGAGGAAGTTCTGAGGTTGTTGTTGGTAGGTTTGTAGATCTTCTTGAAATACTTTGCAATGAGTTCCAATTTTTTCTACATTTCCTTATCCTTCTAAGCTTGTTCAGGATCACTGTCTTTTTCAGAAGCTGACTCAGATGGAGGTGTGATTGGTTTGGCTATCTCTTTGCCTTTGTGTCTTGTAGTTGCATGAGATCTGGATAGAAGTGAGGCTTTTGATGTTGGTGTATATGAGTCTTGAAGTGTTTGAGCAGTAGCAACAAGTGCTAATGGGTTAGCATTGACTGATTGTCATTCTTGTATCTTAAAGTAGTATCCACATTCTTGTTTATGCTATTTGAGGAAGTTCTGAGGTTGTTGTTGGTAGGTTTGTAGAACTTCTTGAAATACTTTGCAATGAGTGCCAAATTTTTCTGCATTTCCTTATCCTTTTGAGCTTGTTCAGGATCACTGTCTTCTTCAGAATCTGACTCAGATGGAGGTGTGATTAGTTTGGCTGTCTCTTTGCCTTTGTGTCTTATAGTTGCATGAGATCTGGTTGGAAGTGAAGCTTTTGATGTTGGTGCAGATGATTTGTGAGACTTTGATGTTTGATAATATGGATCTTGATATGGTTGAGCAGTAGCAACAAGTGCTGATGGGTTAGCATTCTTGGCTATTCTTTCAGCACGAAGTTCATTAACTTCCTTTTGATACTGTTTTAGAATGTCAAAGAGCTTGTGATATGAAACTTCATCCAACTTGTGTTGTTGCTTGATAATTGTTACAAACCTTGACTATTCTGGTTGAAGTTGTTCAAGAAATTGAACATTGACTTGCATCGTAGCAGATGTCAAATTGTTTCTTATCATTTCATTCATCAGCTTGTAAAACCTTGTGTAATATGACTTAATTGTTTCTCCATCGTGAGAGGTAAATTGTCCAAACTCCCAAAATAAGCTTGTCTTGACATCTTAAATGTTGAGTGATTCACCTTGTTGTAGCCTTTCGATAGCTTCCCACATTTCATGAGTTGTCTTGCATGCATCAACAGTTGAGTATATTTCATCTCCAATTCCAGTCAATATCAAATGAATTGATTCCTTTTCTGATTCAAAATGAGCTTTGTTTTCAGAGAATATTCAAGACGTCTTAAACTGTTGTTCGTCAGAATGCTGGTGAATTATTCGTTGTAGGTACAGTTGGAATTATGACAGTAGTAGGAGTGTAAGGATCTTCGAGAATGCATTTCCTTAAGGCATCACCATTTGGTCTTGTATTAATGTATCTTAAAAAACGTGATCGCCATTGTGCATATCGTACTGTTGCAAGCATTAGTGGACAATCCCTTGAACCAGCTGCCATGATGTTGTTATGCATTTGACTATCGGTTATGGAAGTTACAATTGGAGTAGTCATGATGAATGATTGTAAAATTATGAAGTGAAAATGATTGAAGGATCTTAAGTAGATGTGTTGTGATTGAAGTTGTGGTAAAATGAAAAAATAATTAACGTCCACAAGATTTTAAAAGTCTGATTAAAATCGATTAAAGAATTATGTCTTTTGCGGGATTTTACAAAATCAATAGAAAACCGTGAATGTAAATTGATTGAGATTAAGGTTTGTTTGTTGTGAAATTAATTGTCTTTTAAGTCCTTGATTGTGATTGTGGTTCGTTATTTGTTAAGGTTAATTAATTATCTTTTAAAGTCCAAGGTCCGTTTTGTCCAATTTTGAAGTTCACCGAAATTGGTCTTTCAGCGAAATTGAATTACCGAAATTGGTTCAATAGAATTTGAAATTCGGCACTGTTTAAATTAGTCAAACCACTACCAAAAATTTCACCAAACCGCTAGCTTTTACTTATCAAACCACTGGCACAGTATTGTCAAACCGCTACCTAGAATCAGTAAACCGCTGGCTTGTCTTGAACCAAACCGCTACCAAACATTTGCTAAACCGCTACCAAAAAAATTTGATAAACCGCTACCAAAAAAATAAGGTAAACTGCAGGCAAATTAAATGTCAAACCGCTGTCTTTAATAATTGATCAAACCGCTGTGCAATAAGTTAACAAACCGCTACCAGGGGGTAAAATGGGCAGAGTGACATTTCTTAAAGGACCTTAGAAATTTTTCTTCGTTTGTACCTGTGGCAAACCGCTATCTATAATGGCAAACCGCTGCCTCATAACAAACTCATACCGCTGCTTGTTTTTGGTTCAAACCGCCACGAGAAAAGGTTAAAAAAATAGTACAAGGTCGCTTTCTTGCTATTTGTTTTCTTGCACAAGCTTAGCTAACAAACAAACAAGTCTCTATCTTAATCCAAACCGCCACCTATATCTTAGATTTTAAGAAACAAACCGCCACATTGAATCTTAATTCGAAATAAGCAAATTTAAACCCAAATAAGCTATTCACTAATTCTAATAAGCTCAAAAGGTTAATAACTAGGTGCGTAGGATTGTATTTAACATCAAAGAACACGTTTTTACCTTGAGAATCACAAAAAAAACAACCAAACCTCTACTTAGAACAAAAAATAAGCCGAACCTAATAAGCTAAAAAATCTAACTATAAGCTTATGCAATACATGAAATGGCAACTCTAGTAGTTGTAGAACAAGTGTATCAAGGAGGAAATAAGCTAAACAAACCAATAAGCCCAAAACTTTTTGAGCCGTGTGCTTATGTACCAAATAAGCCACGAAATTTAGCTTATTAACCACAACAAAAACCACTAATCTACCTGAGGCTTTGATACCAAATGTCGGTAACCTGATAATCACTTACACTTCATTCCTAGAACTCGAATTGAAGAAGAAAAGAGAAGGAAGTTAGATAGAGAAACTAGAGATAGAAAATGGAATGGTTGAATTAACTTGTAAGAGAAAGTTTACAAATGAACCCACACCCTCCCCATCCTTAGAGAGGGGTATTTATAGTTAAACCATGAGGCTTGCATGCCTATGGTATTTCTACGGGCCAGGCTCGGGATTACTTGGGCTTACGCCCGATACACGTGACCGATTAGCTTACATAAACGAGCCCGTTTACCCGTCCTAGTCTATTACAACGTTACATAAGTGAATGACCGAGACCTAATATTCTTAATGAACGAACTTTATTGTTTGATTCAATATTTGAGGCTAACAGCAGGCAAACAATTAAACTAAATTACACTAATCTAATTTATACTACTCCTAAAGGTTAGATCTAATCTAATGTTAAAAACCAAAACATAAAATAAAAATCAAGATTAATTTTCACTCCCCGGCAACGGTGCCAAAAACTTGATGTGTCGTTGTGTGGTGTATATTTTTATGATTCAAGTTTTAAATTTATATTTTGCTGACTTAACAAAAAACAACACTTTAACAGGCATTGTACTCGGTCGGTAGTAGTTTCGTGGTAAGTAGGGTGTTGAACACTTGAAGCGAGGTTAAATCTCTCAATTTATTTATATTTTGGTTATCTAATCTAAGTTAATTCTAATCTAAGTCAAACCTATGCTAATCCTATGTTAGTTCTAATCCTAATTCTAACAGGTAAAAAGGGGGTTTCAGCCTGAGAGACTGGCACGGGTTTGGTTGGTAACTACAACCAATTCAAGACACTTTAACCTATGTAAGCAAATTAACAGAAGATAAAAGAGCGGTCGAGCCTTAATATAGAAAACTGTATTAGCCATCATTAATCCGATTAGAAGTTGGTTTGTTTATTCTGTGCAATGATTACTTATCTCGAAGAGGCATATCATTCTTAGACTTAGGCGGGACTTCATCATAAGACCTAGACACATTAATTCTGTCCTAATTAAAGCATCCACATAAAGCATCCGTATTTGCTGATTATAATCTATCTTAGGGATTAAAGCAATGGTGGTCTTGTTAAACCCTAGCTCATAGAGACTTTACCCACTTACTGCTTAATGGCAATTTATACTCTAGTAGTCCACTTGTCCAACTATCCAATGGAATCAGAACCTTATTTGTTGAATTATCTAGATTCACCTACTAGTCAACATGTTCAATAAACCAAAGGCAGTTTCCGTTAACTAGTTAAGCCAGAAGCATATCCTTAGCATGATTTTATAAGGACAATACTTGTGATCCTATGATTCAAGATGTATAAATCACTATATGGAGATATATCCCGGCATCTAGATTACTTGGTCCGTATCACTAGATCTAGTTGAATGATAGGTCGCATACAAAAGCACGTAAACAAGTATGAATTGATAAACATAAACAAGCATTCAACGATAAATTAAGCAATCGAGATATAAACAAAACCAAACATTCAAATCTTCATAATAATAATACCCTAAGGTATTAGCCTTCAAACATCATAATTAATACAAGAGTAATTGTTTTAGCCAAGGTAAACTAACTGAGTTAACGAATGATACCAAAAACTAAACGATTACAAAAGTATAAGAAATTACTCGTTATCTTCTATGGATTGGAGTGCGTTGCAAGACCTCTTCTACTCTTTTTCTCCTCTGAAAATCGACTTTTGTGGTTTAGGTATCAAGAATATGATTTAGCACACTTAAAACTCGTTTTTGAGTTTTGTATTTATAGGGTCTGGAAGTTGGTTCGATACGGCGTATCCAATGGGTTGGATATGGCGTATTGGAGTTTCTTGGAGTAGGGACCATGTTTGATATCTTCAGAATATTTTATTCCCATAAAGCTTGAATACGGCGTATTGCCTTTCCTGGATACGATGTATTGGTCTTCTTTCCTTTGTGGTATTTGGTGAGTGCAGGCACGCATACACAGTATCTTCCTTGATGTATACAGCGTATTGGTTGTCAGAATCATTAATCTTCAAAATATCTTCGTTTAAGCTCCAGAATGCGCGCCTTTAGCTAATATTCACCAAGTTCTCCATAATTACTGCAATTCTCAAATATAAACGATTAAGTAACAATTCTTTGCTATGATTATACAAAATGGTTTAATTACATGGAATAAATGATGCTATAAAATAGATGTTATTTGATGTCATCATTCATTCTTATGAATCATTCTGGTTCTGTGGGTTGGAAGTCGACAACTAGAAAAGGGATAAGGTTTTGACGTTCGGTATAGGGAAAACCCTTCGGGGTTTGCCATGGCGTTCGACTAGGGGATCGAGAGCACTAATTTCGCTCAACTTGTAATTATATTTTTAACTTTTTGTAGTTGATGTGTTATAAAAGCTTTAAATTTATAATTCTAGTTTTATCCGATTTTCAACTAACACACGGATAAAGTATAAACCCCGTTTATAGTATAGGTTAAGGGTAAGACCAGGTCATTCCTTGGGATTGGTTATTCTAAAAAGGTCAATTGTATTACGAAAAGGATTATCTTATAGACTGTCACGATCTAAAGATTTCAAGGTATTTCAAGATATAAATGATGTTTGTTTAGGGTATGAGAACAAATATAGATAAACTTGGATTGATAATGAGTTCAAGAATTAAAGTATAATCGATTAAAGAAACGGTTAGTTTACTCAAATGATTGTCTATTTATTATAATAAAAAATACTTTCGGCCTTTACTTTTGATTACAAAAATAATTTGAGTTCGATTCATGTTTGGAAAATAAGAATATGGACTTTCTTAACCAAGTTCGTTAGACATGAGGTTAAGCGTTAAACCTTTTTATCCTTGGTTAATGATCATTTAATTAGCCAATCTTCACAAGGCTAAAATCTAGTTGTCAAAGACAAACAACTGGGAAATCTAGCATACATAGTTAGAGTCTTTTGACCTATATCCGGATTAGTATGATGATCAAATGATAATTAAAAGATCCGAGTGTAAAAACATCAAGTTCATATTAATAATTTCCAAATTTATTAGTTTTTCTAAGTTAGATCCATAGTACCCTCATGATCCCCAAATAAACATGTTTAACTACTCCATATTCATGGATTCAAAACACATAATAAACATGATTAATTCAGAATTCATAATATAAAAGTAGGAAAACCGTGTTTATACCAAATTCAATAGCAAATAGTTCACTGCTTACAAGAATCTTCCTTCGAACGGATACTATAAGAACTTGTAAATTCAACTATAACGACATAACAACCCCTTAGCACAAACTTCTAAGATCAAATAGTATCTTCCTTCGATTATAACCCGGAATGTGATGAAGAACAAGGTGATTCTTCAACAATTCCACTAGAACAAATTTCCTAACTATTCTTGATCAAAGATGAAGTGGGATGAGATTGAGAGGTGTGTTTTTAGCACCAAATTCGTACTCAATTTATAGGTGAGGTTGGGACTTCAGTTGTGGGAAATGGCAAGCCAAGAGTTGTATCAATAATTGCCATCATAATGATTTTTGAGTAACTTCAGGAGAAGTGCGCCGCACAATATAAATTGTGCGCCGTACTTGGTCATTTAATTCAATTGCATTTAACCCGCTATGAAGTACGCCGCACTTAGTGTAAGTGCGCCGCACTTTGGCCTTGTTCTTTAATTCTTTATTAGATTCTCTTCTAGATTCTTCTTTTAACGACCGTTAGTACATTTAACAGAATATCTTTGCACATTTAGTCATTTTCGTCATTCTTGGTCCTGAAACAATTATTACACAACAAACAACCAAACTTTGCAATATTTCATGCATTAACATATATATTTCACATATTTTCGGGGGATATTTTATGTATATTTGGAGCGTTATCAAATCCCCTATATGGTAATATTTGGAGCGTTATCAAATCTCCACCATCTTAGCTTATTGCTTCCCTGCAGCAATCAAAAGCGTAAACATTTTGTTATTAAGTTCAAACAGATTAATGATTACAAGCGTTAGAATAACCGTACAAAGCAACTCACAGAGTTTTACTAAATAAGATTCTGACCTTCGAAACTTGCTCAATTTATAAAAATAGCTAGTAAACTTAAGATCACTCATAATACGCAGCGTGAAAATTTTTCAAATTACCATAAGCGCTTTGGTACAAAGAAACTATAACTTCACCGACATGGCCTAAACACTCAACATAAAACTATCAAAAGAGGCAATTTATATTCAGTAATATTTCTATGATATTTTTATATTTGTGTGAAAAAAGTTATACTTAAAATCATAATCACACCTTATCCTAATGTAACCAACAATTCCAATTCACTTGTAGCACTTTTTTGTACCTTACTTTTCGCTCCTTTTTTTTACGTATCGGCTTATAAGTTGCCTTTAATTTTCACTTAATGTTGAGGAAACTTTGCTTCCCCATACTTAGATAAAACACACTACTTCAAACGAACTTAGAAGTTTGCAACCTTCGTACTTCATTTTAACAGTAATACCAGCATTTATGCTCTTCGATTCGTCGTGACGGATAAAAATTTCAATAAATGTAATTAAAAATTCTTTTAAACAAAGTTATATGGCTACTTATATTTATATTTTATCACCTCTAATCAGTAAAAATACATAGACATGCGAACGGTGTTGCCTACTAGGCGGTCTTCATAAAGATTTAAGCACGAGTTCTAGAATTAACAATTCAACTCCCGGCACACTTAAACAAATTTTAAATCGGTATCAATGCGCCAGAAAAGGCGACAAAGCTAACAAAGTACACACTGTAACGACAGATGAGACACCTTGCAGTCGCAATCAAACCTTAACTCGAAAAGCTAAAGATAAAAAGACATCTTAGTATCATAAAGATGAATACCCAAAATTCTTAAGATCTAAAAACCCGCAATTTATATTTTGGGGGCGGTGGAAAGTAGGATATATAATAGTGCTAGTAATGTTATTAATCCAGATCCAGAATTGCTCTGTATGTGATCATAAAAGTTATTATTTCTAAAAAATTTATTATTAACTTCCATATTTTTTAAATTTTCTAGTTAGTCTCCTCCCCGCACACTATAATATGAGCAGTGTCCCTTCAATGTGAAAATATTATAGAGAAAGAAAAAAATGGAAAATGAAAAAATAATAACTTCTCACGTTTGATGAAAATAATTTGAATCGTTTGGCTTTTTGGTCTTTTTCGATCTCTGGCGCCCTAAAAACTCTTATTTCTTTCTGTTTTTCCCCTGTTACAAAAATATAATATAAGCACACATAAATAATATTTATACTAATTATTATTTAAGAGAATGTTCGATAATCAAAGTGTTTTAAATGCTCAATCGAGAGCATTTTTAACACCATAGTAAGTAAAAATAATTAATGAGAAATGTTTTAAGGAATTTTTATTTAAACACACGTGACCCAAAACATGCGTCATACAAAACCAAACTGTTCATTCCGTCTGACACTACACATCAATCATCATCGCTTGCTGCTGAGTACTGGTGGTGGATATTGTGTGGTTGAGGTGGTATATGCTAATAATACTGTATCATAAAATAGACCGCAGGCTGGGGACGGCATAAAACCAGCGTGGTGTGTAAAGCTCCACTGTAGTGTGAACGTGTAAATCCCACCATATAGCTAAACACGTCCTGGTACCTGTCCCAGTAGATAGTAGACTGCCTATACTCCAACCTATCTCATATATAGCCTCAAGATGCGTATCTCCATACACCCATCCTATCAACAAGAATTCCTGCAATCGAGGCCGTTGGAGGTCTAGAATACTCCACTCTCGCACATTTTATAAGTAATCCACCTGCGGATCCATCAGGAATTAGTCTACTCCTTCAGAAGTTCTGATCAACTCTCTCAGTGAGTCATAATACAATCTCTATAGATTAAATGTAGAGCACAGTCCAAACTAAGACTACCTTAGCACACATCAGTCCAAACACCTCCGACTCATAGCAATCTATCGAGTGATAAACTTCCAAATCGAAAGAGACATCTCTAGTTGAGTGCTAGCTCCTGTTTCTCTTATCCACTTTTCGCAAATCAACACAAACCACATATACCTCGCGTACACCATGTTTGGATTTCTAGCTATCAACATACTCAATAGCCATAATTCCTTCATTTGTATCTTCAACAAGTAGTCCTTTGACATAAGTCGTAGGTGATCATTTTGTGAATCACCCTCAAAATTAAGTTCTTGATAGTAGATGCATGACATCATAAGACGAAATCCAATTAACTCCTCTATTTAACTAATGCATTAACCAATAAATAACTTGAAGAACATTAAAAAATGATACACTTCACTAATAGGCATATAAGCACTTCTGTCAAAAGTACACATGTGGAAAATCCATCATCATGCTAAAGCTACTAATTAATGACAGGCGATCTGAAAAATAGAAATCACGATATACTAAATCAGACTATAAAAACATCTAGCACCGAAAAGTACACAAATTGTGAGGCACTTCGCCAAAGATTTGCTATCAACTATTCATGGCTTCACATTGCTAATTGCATATACATACGTTCCCCCTACTCACCACCTTGACTCCGTTAGCTTCAGACACCACCATTTGCCCCGCTCCACGCCACAAACTGGATTGTCTTCCAGCTGATAAAACCAATACCGCACGAATACAAACTCAGGGCGCCACCGAATCAAGTAGCGAAGAGTTATTACCATAGCATTGGAATACAGCGTTACTAAGCCAACTTAACAACTAAAATCCTCAACATATCATCAATTTCTCCATCACATCCCATTAAGTACATCTTAATTTACCACACATAGCGAGTAAACATGTCTAGGAAGCAAGTTTGCTAATTTGGTGTTATACCTAGACTTCACCTCATTGTTGCAACATTCCCATAGTAAGAAATCATGATGAACTTATGGAAGCAATACCTCCTCCACGGTTTCAAATTGTCGAGAGCATTTAGATCTTGATGATCCGGCTTCAGCATCGTTTCCTCTAATAGTCTACACATCAAAAACAATTAACAATACAATGTATGTTTATGTTAGAACTGATTTAGTATAAATGGTCAAGGTTTTGATGGTTTTGCAACCATTCTGTGACATTCTGGTATAAAATGTGCGCGCTACTGTCCTTGAAGTGTGACGGTTTTATTTAAAAAAAAATCGCGAACTTTTTGGAGTGGTTAAAACAAATCCGAACCTTAATGATATTCCAACAATTAATTTTAAAGGATAAATTCATAATATGAACATTAATTTTAAGAACTACAATATAGCAAGCAATTGTTGATAAGTAACTCCTAAATATCATAATACAATGTGTTCAATTGTTCATCTCTTACCATGGATTCGATTTTCCTAATCTAATTATAAACAACCTAATGAACAAGAAGTAAATTGACAATAAACAAGTTTAGGAATGATATTAACATACCCTAGGCATGATCAAGAACTTGATAGATTGATCTTTTTGAAATTTTATTTTGTTTTTATGAGAAACCCGGCGGCTTTGTGTTAGTGTGTGAGTTTTTATAATGAGTTAAATCGTGTTTTCTAAGTTTTATATAAGAAAACCGCCATAAAGTGCGGTGCACTTCCTAGAAGTGCGGCGTACTTTCCTTCTTTTTAGAAATTATTTGTTATATATATATATATATATATATATATATTACACAAACTTGCTTTGCACACTCATAATTTAAACATAATGATAACATAAATTTTCAATCCATCATACTGACTTAATATTTATCATAGAACAGACTAATGTACGTACATCAAATGTAATCTTTTATGGATTTATACAAATGATTTTATTTTCGACTCAACAATAAAAAAGTAAAATAGATTAGGAGTAAATAAATTCCCTCCTTTATTCCAACTCGGTCCAACTCTTCACTCCATAAACCAATTGGGTGACATAATGTCACTCAACTTATGATGTTTTGACAACTTACGGTTTGTTTTCTTGGTTACGAATCCTTAAATATAAATATTTCCATATGGATCAGTCAACCTCATCTCAGTACGCCATTGTCTTGTTGCTTCTTATTCTTTAGTATAACAACCCTTGTAATTAGGTTTCTAGTTAACGTGTTTTAATGGTAAGGGTAACGAACCAAGGAAACTAACAGCCTTCTTCCAAACACTAATCTTCCGGAATGGGTTAGTTACTATTTGTGGAGCTAACGATTGCTCAGCTGGATCATTACAATTCAGATATGGTGCAGGTTTCGGACCATATATCGGTGCTCCAAACTTATTTCTCTTTATCTCATACTCTTCCTCGTCATCGCTATCACTTTTTGCGTTTCTCATAACATCAGATCTTGCAGCACGGAAGGTTTGATGACAAAATCCATCAAAAGTTGAGAAAAGTCTCTCTGGAGTATTGACTATGCCAACAATCGTACAAAGGAATCCCCGACCAACTACTATTGCTGCATCACGGTCGATTGGTATATCCAAGATCAAAAACTTAGCAATTAAGGTGGTGACCCCCACCTAACAAAGAACATTCATGAGTATTCCCATAGCTTCTGCCTGGGTATGATTAATCATTGTGATCCCTCTGTCGAACTTCTTCATCTCTTCTCTACCTAACTGCTCATAAATCCGGTAAGGAATGGTATTGATATCTGACCCAGTACTAGCCAATGCATTTACGTTAACCCGTTCCTCCAATCTTATAGGAAATATGAATGCTCCGGGTTCGTCTTTTTCTTTTAACGCCTCACCTTTAACCTTTTTTATTGCTTCTTCCTCTTCTTTCACAATCGTTCCATCTAATTCCACTTTGTCTTTCCAAATCTCATCGAGCACTTTTTTGTATTTGTCTTGATAAGCCATTGTCTCAAGTACTGGCCTTTCTTCCTCTAACAAAGCAAACTTTTGGCTAATTCTAACTGCCAACGCTTCCTTCGCTGCTTCTTCCTGAGTCAAATGTCTCCCAGTTGATGAAGATGTTCCTATATCTTGATAGAACAAGTTAAGATTCTCCATTTCTCTCTTCTTATTATGGCTACTTTTCCTCATTTTGCATACAAACGGTAGAAGTTCTTCTCCACCCAACAGTGGTATATCATCTAAGTTAAAATCAAGTAATTGATCCTAATAATCCATGCTTTTTTCTTCTTCTTCAGTATCTTCTAAGAACGGATCGATATCAGGATATATTGTGATAGTTCCAGCCCCAAAATCAGTAATTGCTTTGGTCATACGTAGGAATGATCTACCGAAAATTACCCCAGGTTCAACATCATCTTCTTATGGGTTAATACTGAACTTTACAAAATAGATCTCACCTCTTAGTGCAACAATTAGCTCTTTCTTAACTATTTTGTTTCCTCTTTTAACCTCATGTTCTAGTTATAATTTTACTGTGTATAAGTTCGAGAGCATGTTCTCTTCCACTCCAAGATTAATTTCCCCATCATATGCTTCCAGCCCATTGACAAAACAAGGAGCCAAGAATCTATCACTAACTCTTCGGTATCCATCTTGTGAAAAACCATAGCCTTTGTTTCCTTCTTTCCTCCACTGTTAGCAGTGTCTTGATACTCTGGAGAATCCCGGTCTCCAGATCCATTGATCTTGTCACTCGAGATTTCAACAACGTTTTCTCCTAAGTAAATTTTTCCAAGACTCGAATTAGGATCCATAACTCTTATAAAATAAGACACCATTAAAACAACCATTAGTGGGTTAGTTAAAATAAATAATAATAACTTTTTACATTTACATATTATCAACAAACATATAGCATTTTTTAGTTCAAGCAATTGTCGTATAAAAACGAAGAAACAAGCATTCTGTTTGGTTCCAAAAAGGTAAGTGCGGCGCACTTTAGAAAAAATGCGGCGTACTTTCAGAGTTTTTTCAAATCCTTTGTATTTTTTAGAAAAACCAGCGCACTTTGGAGTAATTGCGTCGTACTTTTAAAATTTTCAGTTTTTAATTTTTAAAAGTTTTAATTTTAGTTTTTTTTATATCTTATTTTTATAATATTTGTAAAACATAGCAAGCATCAGGTTTTTAAACATATAAAGTATCATATAATTTTCATGTTTTTTAAAGTTTTCGTTTTTATTTCCATTTTGCAGATAGTCAAAGTTAAATAAGCAACACTTAGCAATCAATAGATACATATATGCATTTAGAATTTCAAACAAATAAGATGTTAAATAGTTTCTTTTGATTTTTCTTATTTTAATGTACAAATTATAATAATACAAGATTTCAACAATTATGAACACAAGGAATAAATTCCTCATTTCCAAATTGTCAATTACAGTTTATAGGGTTTTTTGGGGTTTTAGTATTGATGTTGATGTTCCTCTTCTCTTTTTGAAAAGTGTTTTGTTTGTGAAAAATGCAGTAAGTGCGGCATACTGTTGGGATTAAAAGGCTTCATGATGATCTTAGAGTTAATACTGCTAAGGTTAGAGTTACTACTGCTAAGCATAACTTAGTGCTGTTAGTGATATTAGTGAAAAATATGCTAAGTAGTTAGTACTGTAAGTTACTACTGCTAGTATATATTAATACTGCTAATGGAAGTTAAGACTGCGCAGAGACTTAAAAGAAATACTACTAAGTAGTTAATACTGCTAGTATAAAAGTTACTACTATTAGTGTAACTTAGTACTGCTAGTATATGTTAGTACTGCTTAAGTAAAGTTACAACTGTTAGCATAAAGTTAGTACTGCTAGTGTAACTTAGTACTACTGATGAAGAATGAAGAAAATATTCTAAGTATTTACTACTTGTTGTACACAGTTAGTGATGCTGGAATTAAAGTTAATGCTGCTGGTTACAACTACTGAAAGATAACAACTGCTAGAAGAATTTCTACTATCAGAAGGATAAAGACAAGAGAAAGGATAAAGATGAAGATTATTTATCAAGATTGCTTACGAGATAAGTATGAGATATTTTTGTAAAAGATACGTATAAGTTATTTGTTTAGAAGATCATGATAACTTAGGAAAATATAGTAAACCTGTTAGGACTCCTTGGTGTATAAAAGGAGGTCCTAGGGTATAGAGTTTGATGTACCAAAATCGTATCAAATCATATCAAAGTTCATAGTGTTATTTGTAGCTTCAAGGTTTTGTAAACCCTAACACAATCAAGAGTGTTCATTTTATATTAAGGCTGAAAGTTTAGTAAATTGTTTTGTTATTTCATTGCTGTTTCATTATAATTCTTCTTAGTATCATTGACTAGATTCCGCATAGTCTTTGATATTCATAATCAAAGTTTCTGTCATAATTGTTTTGAATTTATTCAATACAACTTAAGCTTATACAAGGTAAGCAAGATCTATTATATTGGGATCAACACGTACTTTCTGTAATTGCAGAAAAATCGGCGCAGAATGGGTATGTGTGGCGCACTTTCTAAAGAAAATTGGTTTAATTTGCTAGAAAACTGTATGACAATTTTGAAAATTTAGTTTGTAACACAATAATAACTATTTCAAGAATGATTTCAATCCCCGGCAGCGGCGCCAAAAACTTTGATGTGTTATAAAAGCTTTAATTTTATAATTCTAGTTTTATTCAATTTCCAACTAACACACGGGTAAAGTATAAACCTCCGTTTATAGTATAGGTTAAGGGTAAGACCAAGCTGTTCCTCGAGATTGGTTATTCTAAAAAGGTCGATTATATTACGAAAAGGATTGTCTTATAGATTGTCACGATCTAAAGATTTCAAGGTATTTCAAGATATAAAATGATGTTTGTTTAGGGTATGAGAACAAATATAGATAAACTTGGATTGATAATGGGTTCAAGCATTAAAGTATAATCGATTAAAGAAACGGTTCATTTACTAAAATGATTGTCTATTTATTATAATCAAAAATCCTTTTGGCCTTTACTTTTGATTACAAAAATGCTTTGAGTTCGATTCATGTTTGGAAAATAGGAATATGGACTTTCTTAACCAACTTCGTTAGACATGAGGTTAAGCGTTAAACCTTTTTATCCTTGGTTAATGATCATTTAATTAGCCAATCCTCACAAGGCTAAAATCTAGTTGTCAAAGACAAATAACTTGGAAATCAAGCATACGTAGTCGGAGTCTTTTGACCTATATCCCGATTAGTATGATGATCAAATGATAATTAAAAGATCCGAGTGTAAAAACATCATGTTCACATTAATAATTTCCAAATTTATTAGTTTATCCAAGTTAGATCCATAGTACCCTCATGATTCCTAACCAAACATGTTTAACTACTCCATTTTCTTGGATTCAAAACACATAATAAACATAATCAATTCAGAATTCATAATATAAAAGTAGGAAAACGTGTTGATACCAAATTCAATAGCAAATAGTTCACCGCTTACAAGAATCTTCCTTCGAACAAATATTATAACAACTTGTAAATTCAACTATAATGACTATAACAACCCCTTAGCACAAACTTCTAAGATCAAATAGTATCTTCCTTCGATTATAACCCAAAATGTGATGAAGAACAAGGTGATTCTTCAACAATTCCACTAGAACAAATTTCCTAACTATTCTTGATCAAATATGAAGTGGGATGAGATTGAGAGGTGTTTTTTTAGCATCAAATTCGTACTCAATTTATATGTGAGGTTGGGTTTTCAGTTGTGGGAAATGGCAAGCCAAGAGTTGCATTAATAATTGCCATCATAATGATTTTTAAGTGACTGCAGGAGAAGTACGCCGCACAATATAAATTGTGCGCCATACTTGGTCATTTAATTCAATTGCATTTAACCCGCTATGAAGTACGTCGCACTTAGTATAAGTGCGCCACACTTTGGCCTTGTTCATTAATTCTTCATTAAATTATCTTCTAGATTTTTCTTTTAACAACCGTTAGTACATTTAACGGAATATCTTTGCACATTTAGTCATTTTTGTCATTCTTGGTCCTAAAACAATTATTACACAACAAACAACCAAACTTTGCAATATTTCTTGCATTAACATATATACTTCACATATTTTTGAGGGATATTTTATGTATATTTGGAGCGTTATAACGTGGTCAATTTAATACTGTTATTTTGACTTATTGGATCTAGCAATATAATCGTTGATGTTATTTTTATTTGTTGTGCCTTATTATTTGTTCTTGGCGTTTAATTGTTTAATTATCTTTTTATTATTATTATACGATCCTTATCGTCTTGTTGCGCCTTTATTAATTTATATAGTGTGCTTTGAAATCCTTGTATTCCTGTCTAAGTATTAATATGATGTTGAGTGTGCACTAGGGTTTAAGTAACCCTCTTTACCCTTGGGCGCACGATTGATTACAGGGTGACCAATACTTGTAGTTGTTTGACCTATACCCATAAAGTGAGCCCTTAGCATTTATTTCCTAGTTAGGAGTGCGAGCTAATAGGAAACCACCTATTAGAGTAAAGCGTATCTCATAAGTTAAATGGAAATCTTATTAACTGTAGACTGAGAATAGGTTAATTCTCCTTGCGAGTCCATTCCACTTAGTAGACATAGGTTAGGTTTAAATGCAAAATTAGACCTAATGATTTTAGACCCCATCTAAGGTTATTAGACATTGCACATGAGATCATAATTAAATGCGTTCATCCTTCCTAGTTGTCTTCCACTATACCATTTCCCTTTTCGACAGCAAGGCTTGCCACCAAATAATCCTTCAATAATCTCAAAACTCAAACACGCTTTCGTTCCTGCTTTCTTAGGTAGAATAATAAAACCAATTAGACAATTAAAGACACAAACCGTTCTTTGGGTCAACACCCGTGCTTGCCAGTTACTACACTATACACGATAAGATACACTGCTCTTTTGTGCGTAGGAATAGTCGAGGTCGATAGGGTTTTATAAATATAAAACCTGACGTAGTTTTTATTAAAATAAATTACGCATCAAACTCTTTCAGAGAGGGTTTATAATCTATCTAGGTTATAGACATGTCTTTAGGATAGTTGGTGTTTAATCATTGCAACTTGGATGCCCTACCTTTGTGACTTGGGGGGGATTCGGGATCGCAAGAAGTATAGAGTAGACCTTAAATGCCAATTCAGGTCTATTGATATTAGAACTACTAATAAATTGATAATTAAACATTACGCAGGAAATAAACATTATAGCATTAGTAGTAAAATAACTAGGTTAGCACACTTTTCTCCCTACTATCTTTAAATCAATTTAATTTATGCATTTATTTTCTGTTAAGATCTCAAATCAACTAAAACCCATTTTTAAAACCGTGACACATTTCAAATTAAAACTAATACAACTTAGCTCTTGGGACGACCTCGTATTTACCAACTACTACACTACATACGACCGGGTTCTCTGCCCGTTAGTGCGTGTATCGGTAGACGAGTTTTATAAATTTAAAACTTGGCAAATATTATTTAAAACAAATAACGCATCAAGTTTTTGGTGTCGTTGCCGGTGAGCTAAAATTAGTTATAGTTTGATTTCTTGTATTCATTTATTTTATTCCAGTACTAACTTTTGTTAAGCATTTCAGGAAACATAAGGGCTGAGGGATAGATCGATAACCTCACCATGGAGCAATACTTGGCATTGGCTCGAGGGAACCAGGAACCGGGCGTGGTTAAACCTGAAATAAGAGGCAATGTAAATTTCGAAATCAAGAGCTAATTCATGCGAGAATTAAGGGAATACACCTTTTCTGGAAACAAGAATGAGGATGCTCATGAGCATGTTGAGGGAGTTCTAGACATCTTAAGCTTGTTCAACATTCCAGGAGTAACACATGATGCGGTTATGCTGCACGTTTTTCCCATTACACTCACTAGAGCCGCTAAAAGGTGGGTGAATAGACTTTCCCCAAGAACCGTTGATTCCTTGGATCTCCTTAAGAAAGCTTTCATCCAAAGGTATTGTCCGCCATCCAAGACTGCTAAGCAGCTTGAAGACATTCGTAACTTCAAACAGGTTGGCGACGAAACATTATACCAAGCTTGAAAAAGGTATAATGACCTGCTATATAAATGCTCAACTCACGACATCTATAGCCATCAAAAGGTGAATATCTTCTATAATGGTATGGGCACCATGAACCACCAATTGCTTGACTTACAGGGGCTAATTCCTAGCATGACACCTGCTCAAGCATTGACGACAATCCATACTATGGCTGGCCACTCCCAAAAGTGGTAGGATGGTTCATCTAGCAGGAATATAGATAGAAGTAGTAACTATGAAGGAATTGCTGCTATTGTAAGCAAACTGTATGCTATTCAAGTAGGATGCCAGTTTTGCGAAAGAGCTCATCTCGATAAGGAATGTCCTCTAAACGAAGAAGTTAAGAGTGCCGAAGAGGTTAAGTACGAAGAGTTTGGACGACCTTCCCCTTTTAGCAATGGAGCTAAATATAGTGTGGGCCTGCCTGGATACTACACACGCCTTGACAATCGCCTACCAATTGGAGAAAAAAGGCTAAGTTTGAAGGAGCTTATGAACAAGCACTTCGAGGAGTCGACAGGAAGAAGGGCTGAAATGGAAGAATGGGTACAGAAACTCCAGGAGAATACGAAGATTATCACACGAAATCAAAGCGCTTTTCTCAAAAATCTGGAAATCCAAATTGAGCAATTGATAAAGGAGTTTCATGCAAAAACTGCTAGTGAAGCAACTACTACATCAAACGGCCTATCAAGGCTGTTTAACGAGGCACCACTTAATAGTAGTACTAATGAACCCCACGAAGTTTCTTTTATTTTTGATAATGACATACAGGTAGCTCAGAAGGAATGTATGCCATCAAGTGTCTTGCCATGCCAACTACCGCTAAAAGAGCTAAACCCAGGAAGTTTCACTCTTCCCTACACTATTAGAAGTCTTAATTTTTATGCTATGGCAGATTTAGGTGCAAGTGTTAATGTCATACCAAAATCTCTTTTTGAACATTTAAAACTAGCTAACCTTAAGAAAACCAACATATTAATTGAAATGGCTGATATGACAAAAAGGGCCCCTATAAGAATTGTGGAGAATGCGCTTGTTACGATCGATAAGTTTTTATTCCCATCAGAGTTTGTGGTTATAGAAATGTTAAACATACGTAATGAAACCATGATTCTTGGGAGACCATTCCTAGCAACCATTCATGCTAAAATTGATGTCTTCAATAAAGAAATCTCTTTAGGTATCAAGGATGACATGATTACTTTTGATATGGATAAAAAATTTCACAATTTCACAACTTCTGTAGGAAAAGTTTGTATGGTGAACTCAATTCATAATGAGGAACCTTCCACTAGTAGTAATGAACCGTTAGATATGTCCCTACAATTTAAGAAATCTAGCAATTTGTATCGTGAAAATGACAATCATATGCAGGAACGAAATAACAAGAAGGCAAAGATGATTGAAACTAACAAGAATGCCCCGAGCACTCATTTCTTTAATCCTATTAAGCAGATTCGTGATGGAGCACTAAAGGTGTAGCACACATGTGACCCAACCATGAAGGTATGTAACAGGGGAGATGAAATCTATAGGATAGATGAAAAAAGAGTTTTAAAATTTTGGTATTGTTACCTTGATGGTGATAGAAAAGCATAAAGGGGGTGGTTTATCATTTCCTGAATTCCTTTTAGTAAGCTATGGGGAAGTCCAGGGCAATGATTTTATTTGGGACAATAGGTATGTGGAATGGTGCAATGAAAACTCAAGCCTAGACACCCCCACTTTGAATTTTACTTCGGTCCAAGAAGATTGCAAACCTAGACCAAAGGACTATCCTTTCAAGGATTGGTTATTAACAAAGGTAGGACACACAGACATAAATGAACCTGTAAAGAAAGCCCTATTAAAAACATGGCTAATTGATTGTTTTCAAGAAGAACTAGTGAAAGACCCGCGATCAAGGAGTTTTAATGACTACAAGTGGATGTTCGATTTTGAAATTGACCAATTAGCTGACGAGTATGAACTAGGGATAGGAAAGAAAGGACATATGCTCGATGATATATGGGAAAATTTCAAGAAAGTATAGGGAGATAATACACATTGGTGGCACGATCATGGTTTAGAAGAAAATGAAAGACAAGAAAGCGGTTTAGACATGGAAGAATATGCTCTATCTAAGGTTCATGTAGAAACTTTTGAAGTAAAAAGATACTCATTTGATAGTGGAAAAAAGTTTCATTTGTGTTAAGAAAGAAAAAGGTGATACTTTGCCATTAGGAAGAGAGAACGAATCAAGGTTTAGTGAAATGATCCGAAAAGAAGTAAAGGTTCAAAGAAAATGTAGAACGTCTTGAGTCTAACTTAAAGACTCGTTAATAAACAAAAGTGCTTGTCGAGAGACAACCCGTTTTTTATTTAGTTTTTGCATATTAGTTGGTTTGTATGTTTCTCACTTTGATTTGCAGGTTCCCATAGCAAGGAAATGGAATTCGAGGTCTCCCCGACTCATTTTCATGTGGTAAAATATGTTTCTGTTTGGGCGTAACCACTTCGGTTACGCTGTAACTATTTATAAACGTACGTAACCTCTGTCTGAGTGTACGCTAAAACCTAATTAAGTACAACTAATCCAAATTTAAAACAACCACATGATCACGACATAACCAAACTCATGATTACGCCGTAATCCCATTCTGAAAACCTGAATATAGTTCGAAACTTTTACAAAACCTTGTATAATTAAATGAACTTTGTAGGTATGATTTCTCTTGAAACCCTTCATCACGGGACTCACTCTGCACTTGGCCACCAAGTGGATAAAAAAAGCCTTTTGCATATGCCTACAAGCCAAGGATTCCAGACAAAAGTGAGTTAAGCTTTCATATATCATTTTTAATTTTGATCGTGTAATGTTATTTGTTTACTAGTGATTTCAGGGTATGCGAGTTTTGATCAAGAATGAGGTCAAGATATGGTCTCTTGCCTTTATCATTCCAAGACCAGAGCAAAAGCACATAGGGATGTCTCTTAATCAAATTCTACCTCTAGTATTTATTTTTTCCAATTTCCCTAAATGTACAATAGACATTGAATGGGATGAAGTAAAAGTTACTACTTGTCCAATATATTTGCCTTTGATTTTCTATGTTTCTTTGAAATTTGTGCCAATATTAAAAAAAATGACACATTTTTCTTACTAAAACTAAATCAAATCTTTATCGAGCGCACAAATACCGCATTATAATATACAATTGTGAGGTTTAATCCTAAAGAGTCCAAATTCAACTATCATACAAAAATCCACCAAAAATATGAGTGTGCCGATAGTAGTGTAGACTTTAGAACTTGGTTTGTACATCATTTCGAGACCTAATTCATTAATAGGAATAGACAGTTCGAGAAGGCGCCATCTTAGGAATATATCCAAACAGCCTATATATGCGTGAGTTTATCGACTTGTTACACTGACTTGTCAACCTCCCATGTAAAACCCATTGTTGCACTCATTTTTAGTGCAAGATACCCCTGGATCATCTTGTCTAGCCAATCCTTGTTTGAACCCTTTATGTATCATTACACCGTTTCACCTTAGCCAACCCTGTAGTCTATATTTTCATTGTGTTAAAGTACCTAGCTACTTAAGTCCATTGGTTAAGGGAAATGGGTTTTAGAAAATTTTTAAGCGTCATGTAAGACCTAAAGATTATTAATCTATATAGACCCTCTGTTAACATCACTCACGATATAGTCATCTCAAGTGTGGCGATAAGTGTAAAATATCATATGCAATAAGGGTAACAAAAAAATATGATGAAAAAAATGAACCTCTTTTGCAAATGCAATGTTGGTTATTGTTATAAAAAACCAACAAGTTGTTAAAAATATGAAGATGGTGTAACTATAAGCCATCTGTGTGCTCAAGATATAAAGATGGTGCAAATATAAGTCATCTGTATGATTGTGAAGGTTGGGCTAGTAGCCTATTATATTGGATCAGATTTTCGCACTTAGATACTTGGATTACTAGATGGACGGTAGCCGGTTATGACAACCGTAGATTATTTAGACTATTTGTTTTATGATTTTATTTAACAACAATTAAATTTACATCCCATGTCTTTATCCTCCCCAATATCATTCTCCAGTCTAACCTTTGGTTTTGCTGGAATGAGGGGGCGAGCAATCATACATATCTCATCCGTCTTTACAGATGTGTATGTGTGGTTTTGTCGCCCTTGTTGGTGTAACGCTTTTGGTAAAAATTGCATTTAAAGAATGATTCACCCTGTTAAACCTGTGTGTCACCCTTGTTTCCTCTAAGAGCTGTTTAGACCCTAATTCTATATGGGGGAGATTTGTGTACTTTATAATCTTATGATACAATACATGCTATGAAAGTGCAGTTGAGTAATCACCCTGAAAACTGAAACACTTAGACTAGTATGAGAGTTGAGTGATTTTCAATCCCCTTTTCGTGAGGTGTTCGGCTTTGATGTTTTCTAGCATAAGTAAATTATGAATTCATTTCTCTAAGTTATATTAGGAAAATATTTTTATAAATTATTCTAACAGTTCTACTTGAGGGCAAGTAGAAGTTAATTAGGGGATATTTGATAACATCTAATAGTTAATACTTTTTATATCAAATTCCCTATAAAAATGCTTGTAATTATGTTATAAATGCCTGAAAACAATACTTAATCACTTATGTTTCGTTTACAGGGAGAATACAAGCATTTGAGCAAGAGACACGAGATTTGGACGTGGAAATCAAGCAAATGAAGGAACTCAAGGCTAATAACGGCGTAACATCCTTGCAGGAGTTACGTCATAACCAAGTTAAAGAAGGAATAAGACAGCATCCGAGTTACGGCGTAAATGGTTCGTCATGCTTACGCCGTAACCAGCACCATCAAGGAATGATGACTTATCCTAGTCATTGTTACGACGTAATATCGACGCAAAGGTTACACCGTAACACAATTTAAGCCTAGAGCATTGGAAGACACATCAGCATGGTTACGGCATAACGTATACATAACTGTAATGCCGTAACAGATTCGATACTTATAAATAGAGCCCTCATTCAGCACTATTAGCATCACTCCTTCCACCACAGTATCAAAAAGCGAACAAGGCTTCCAGAACACAAAAAATTCCACCTGAAGTCCAATGAAGAAGTCATTATACTTAATTTTGTATTTAATCATTCATAAACGCATTATGTAAGACTAATGATGATTCAATCCATGATTCTTTTCATTTACTCTTGCTGTATTGTTACCATGAGCGGCTAATCACTTCTAGTGCTCGCCTAGTTATGAATGTACCATTGTTATGTTGAATGTTTCCTATCTAATTATTGCTTTATTAGATATCTTATTAGTTTGTCATTGATCCTTGAGTTTTTATAGTGTTGAGGGTGGTTTGGATCCTGTTATTTCTGTTATTAGGCGGACTATTTAAACATGTGGTTAACAGGGTACTAGGATAGGTTAGAATCTATCCCTAGAGTAGGAATTTACCAAATTACCGCCTCTATCATATTAAACACTTAAAAAGCTCAAGAACTCTTTTAGAGAGGGTTTATAATATATCTTGGTTATAGATGGGTCTTTAGGATAGTTGGGTTTTAATCACTACAACTTGGATGCCCTACCTTTGTTACTTGTGGGGGATTCAAGATCGCAAGAAGAATAGAGCAGACCTCAAATGCCAATTTGGTTATGTTGATATTAGAATCACTAATACAATGATAATTAAACATTGCACAGGAAATAAACATCATAGTATTAGTATTGAAATAACTAGGTTAGCACGCCTTTCTCCATACTATCTTCAAATCAATTTAATTTCTGTTAAGATCTCAAATCAACTAAAAACCATGTTTATAACCGTGACACATTTTAAATTAAAACTAATACAACTTAACTCTTGGGACGACCTCAGATTTACCAACTACTGCACTACATACGACCAGGTTCTCTGCCCGTTAGTGCGTGTATCGATAGACGAGTTTTATAAATTTAAAATTTGGCAAATATTATTTAAAACAAATAACGCATCCTGTGTATATAGGCAAGCGAAAAGGGTTAGGATAAGTATTGACTTGTCAACACAAAAGTTGTAGAAAACCAATGTGAAAGTGACTTTTATGGGAGGTCAATTTCAAGTTCTTACATAACCATGTGCTAGCTAAATATTTAAAAAAATTCTTCATTTTTATTTAAATGTGCACCTACAATTTTAAAGACTATGAGGGGGATTGAAAATTTTAACTTTTGAATATGGAGTGTATAAATGTTAAGTTTTTGAGGTAATATGAAAAGGTGGTGAATTATTTGAGGTTACATGCATGCATTAAATGAAAAATGCAAAACGTGAGTGGTTTACAAAAAAATATGAAATGCAAATGTACACGACCTATGTAACATTTTTGTGATGTGCATAACATACATGTTATGTGTAGACTATACTTAGTCTAAAGTTGGTGTGTGTCCAAAGATGTTTTTCAGTGTACGCGGGATAACTTCTCGATTTTAGGTCAAATTGAGTACGTAAAATATCTAAAGTAAAAATAGTGCAAGTTAATAGTAAAATATTAACCTGAAAAATGCCGGTTGTCATAGTTTTTCCCCGTTAAAAGAGTTTTGTCGCGAAACTCAGCTAGTGGTATCCGGTGGTGAGGTGTTAGGAAACAGGTGCGGATATTTGCTTCGAAACTGGTCTGCACACTCCCAGGTGAATTCCAGACCTCTCCTGGAATTGCATCCTACCTTATCATGAATTCCTTAATCCAGAGACAAAGAATGTTTGTAGAGAAGTTACCATTTCAATGTATGTTTTACATTTGGTTTTGGCACATACATGGTGAACAACTTCCACATTGAGTGAAACTAAGTGGATGTGAATGATTCTTTATTATGTTATTAGGATAGTTTTGTCTACCTTGGTCTCTCCTAGGTTTAGGTGTTCTAGACCGAGGACGAGGACTATTAGTCTTTCTTGGAGGTGGAGTTTTAGACCTCATTGTGGGTTTAGTAAATCTGCTCCGGGTTTTAAGGAGGGTTTGTAAAAATGTTTTACCTCATCATCGCTTGCAATAAGAATTTTAGTATTGTTTTACCTCATCATCGCTTGTTTGGTTTCGCTAGGTGACCCTTTGGTAAAATTAAAACCTAACCCGGATTTATCTCCATAAGTTTTTTGAGAATTTATTATTTTCTTAAGTGAGTGACTACTATCATTAAATTGATTTAGCCTAGATATTTCTTTTCTAAGCTTCTCATTTTCAAGCTTAAGGTCTTGACATAATTTATATTCTTCAATTACTTCCTTACCTTTTCCTGACCTAGATAGTTTATCTTTTAATTCTAGTACTTTATTTTCTAATTCTATTTTAGCTTGTTTTAGAGTTTTATTTTTAGCCATGACTTTTAGTCCTAATTTGCATAGTCTACTATATTCATTATCTAAGTCATTTTCGTCTAGTGATGATTGGTCGTCACTAAAGTATTCGGTTTTGGAAAGTACCTCATTTGAAGCTTTAGCCATAAGATACTTTTCGTCATTTGTCTTCTCCTCTTGATCTTCGTCGCTATCACACCAAGATCCTCCAACAAACGCTTTTTGATTTTGATATCTTGATAGTTTTGGAAATTCTCTGACGAGATGATTTGGATCTCCACACTTAAAGCATTTTCTTTCGCCTTTGCCATTTTTGTCGTCTTTATTTCTTTGAAATGATTTTCTCTTTTCATGTGGTTGTCTTATGAATCGTCCTCATCTTTTGAAGAATTTCTTGAAGTCTCTTACGGCCATGGCGTATTCTTCATCTTCACTATCGGAGGTTGAGCTATCATCATCACTAGATTCCTTTCTAGCTTTCAAGGCAATAGATCTACTTTGTTCTCTTTTGCTTTTGACGGTTTCGGAATCTTTCTTAATTACTTCTTCATAAACCTTTAAATTTTCAATGAGTTCGTCAAGTGATAGAGTTGTTATATTCTTTGATTCTTCAATCGCCGTGACTTTTGCGCGCCATTTAGGGTGTAATGCACTAAAAAATTTCCTAACATATTTTTTGCTAAAAAAACTTTTATCAAGTGATTTTAGACTAGTAATAATAGTGTTAAATTTAGCAAATGCATTATCTATTGACTTCTCTTTCGGATCTAACTTTGTTCATATTGTTGAACATGAAGATCTATTTTGTTAGCTTTGACTTGATTATTACCTTGATGAGTGATTAACAAAGTGTCCCAAATTTCTTTTGCGGTTTGACACATAAAAATTCTTTCGTATTCTTTACGTGGCAAAGCATTATAAAATTACCATTTTGCTTCAGTGTCTTTTTGAAAGTTTCTTTTAAGATCATAGTTTGGTTTATGAAAAGGTACAATTTCATCCTTTTTAGTTACGTGATTATTTTGAACAGGAGGAAAATCACCATCGGTCATTAACATGCCAAAGATCTTGATCTTTGATTTTATAAGTTTCGAATCTATTTTTTCAATAAATAAATCCATCACTTTCAAATAGTGGTGGTCTTTGCATAGATTGCCCTTCTAAATATTTTTCCGATTCCATAGATCGATTCAAGTTTTAAAATACAATTTATTTTAAAAATCTTGTTTGACGTGGCTCTTGATACCAATTGTGGAAAACTAGAAGGGGGGTTGAATAGTTTACCGCTTTTTAATTTAATGTTTATGTTTGTTAATAAAAACTTAGATTCGACTTTATGTGAATTCAACACTTGCACAATATAAACAATATACTTATCTAAACAATTAATAGGATAGTATGAGCAAATAAGGTAAGACAAGAGATAAGAGTAAGAACAATCAAACCACAACGCGAGGATTTATAGTGGTTCGGTAACGAAGCACCTCTTCGCCCTACTCCACTCCTCGAGCACCAAACTCGAGAGTTTTCTTCACTATGTCAACAAACTCCCTTATGGCGGAGAAAACCGTACACAACTTTCGCTTATATCAATTTTCGACACTAAGCTAGATGTCGAGTTCTAATCTTAGCTAGAACCAATCTATCACGACTTCACAACTTCTTCACTACTTTCACGACTTCACAACTACACAACTTCTTCACACCTTAGTTTTCTTCACACCACTACTTCACTACTTCACTTCTACTTTCACACCTAACTATCACAACTTGGATGAATCACTAGATTCAACTATACTTACAGTAATCATAAAGATTTGTCTACTACACAACTTTACAAGATTTACAAATGATTTACAAATTGTGATTTTAGGATGCAACAAGATGCAAATATACACTTGACGGTGTAATACTTCTTCACTGATGTGGAGTATTCTTTCTTGCAATTGAGGAATTGAGTTTGTATCTCTTGGAAAACAAGCTTTATGATTAGATGTTCTTTTTTTTTTTTTGTCAAAGGTTTTAATGTAGATGTGTGGGGCTGTTTTCGATCAGAAAGAATGTATGCAAATGGTAAGAAAAATAGTGGGGGGAAAGTCTTAGTATTTATAGGACAATCTGGAGGAGCGTCAGTCTATGGGTGGTCCCCTTAAATAGGTGGGTGGTCCCCTTAAAATTAAGGGGGCCGCCCTAGACTAGGGGCTCCCCAGTTTGTCTTTTGTGTAGGGGGAATTTTCTGGAACTTTTCTAGCCGTTTTAGGTTCGAAAATTTGAATTTCAAAATGTTTATTTTGAATAAAACATTTCTTTTAATTGTAGAAAATGTTTTGTAATGTTTATAAAATGTTTACCAACATATAAAATAGTGTGAGGTTTGATAAAATTCTTTTGATCATAAAATGCATTAGCATTTATTAATTCATTACATTTAGTGAATATAATTTTCGAAATGAAAAATTTACTACTAATTTCTTGTTTACGTGTATATTTTACATGTACGTTTTTATATTTGGTGATTAGCAAAACGTAAAAATGTGAAACAATATTTAATAATGTTTTAGGCATTATTTCTATACAACACATAAATATTCCTACGGTATAGAAGGTTTTTGCTGATTCCAATTGGATTTCCAAACCATATTAGACAAGTCCACAAAGTGGTTAGGTTTTTGACACTTGGAAGGGTTGCTGTATCATGGAAATCATCTAAACAGACTGTGAATACCATATCAACTATGGAAGCAGAATTTGTAGCTTTAGACAAAGCCGCTGAAGAAGCTGGATGGCTTAGAAGCTTTCTAGAGGGTATACCCTTGTGGCCAAAACAAATTGACTGTTGTGTGTATATATTGTGATAGTATGGCTGCTCTTACTAGAGCAAAGAATCACATCTATAACGAAAAGTCAAGACATATAAGACGACGCTACAATACGATAAAGGACTTGTTAGAAATGGAATCATTCAATCGACTCGTAAAGTCAAAAATATAGTTGACCTTTGACAAAAAGGCATTGTAAAGATCAAGTCATATTTACATTGAGGGGTATGCGCTTAAAGCTAACACAATGAGTAACTACTTGGCGGAAACCTAACCTAGCAAAATTGGAGATCCCATGGTCTAGGTTCAATAGGAAAACTAGTTGAGTGAAGCTCAAAAAAGCACTAACACACAAGTATGTCCATTCCTAAGATGAATTTTTGTGTGTTTATCCGTTGATGATTAAGGGATGAATTTTAATTCTTAATAATGCCAATGGCTTTTACACCGAAATACTACGGATTATTCTTGATTTGGCATTACTTTTCGAGTTGATGTGTGGTCGCATCTTTGGGAACCAGATGGCTAAGTTCTCTAAAATAGAGACATCATTCCAACATTTTTCTCATCAAATACATAGAAAATACTCTCCAAATCCATCATTAAGCTATATTAGATTCGATAGATTCAATTTTTTCTTGAATTGATTGTTGTATCCTCAAAACAGACGTTGCACGGACGAAATTCTGTTTTAGGACACTGCGATTTACATGCCTCAATCACGTTTATTATAATCTTCAATATTGTTGTAATAAAAATGTGGGGCCGGTTTTTCATTCCTCTCTATCTTCATATTCTTTATATTTAAAAAATAATAAATTTAATTATTAATTTTTCCACTAACAAATTAAACAATCATTTTAATTAAATATAGTATTTTCTCTCATTTCAAATCCAAATTATAAACCAAATTTATATCCTAATCATAAACCCATCTGCAACAAATGGACCCTATATTATTGTTATTTTTCGTAGTTAATTTTTATTTTTGTATTTTTTTTAACTAAATGTTAAGTTTTCAAGTTTTTAATTGTTGGAAATTTAGTATAATTGTAGGAATCGGGTCATACTTGAAAATGGGTTTGAATGTATAGAGTGTACACCCATCAAGTCACTAATTTTCCTGACTCTTTTAGTGGTTAGATTAAATGGGTGGTTACAAATATTTAAGTGGCAGGTTCGACTACATTAAATGTTTGTAACAACTTTTGCCTATTTAAGTAGCATGTTTGACTGCATTAAATGACCATATTTAATTTGGTCATGTAACCACTAATTCCTAAAATTATGGAAGAGATTAATTGGCCGTTAATCTCTTATTAAGTCTATTGACTAGGTTTTGAGTAAATCTCCTATAAATAGGGATCACAATTGCATAGAAATACACACAAAAAACATAAACACTTAAAGGCGAAGGGTTCTTGATTTGTGCCTAAAACAAGAACAAGCACTTGGTTTTATCCCAAAGAGGTATTCGTGTAACCCAGGCATAGGGTCGAATAATCTTCTTTGAAAAGTGATTACACGGACTTCAAAGTGATATCGGTATAAAACTATCTTGGTTAATTCGCTAGGTTATTGATTATTTCACATTGATCTGGGCAACCAACAATTCAACAATCAAAAAAGAAGATTATTTTGTGATTAATCTGCTGCTGCTATGAAAACACATGACTTCAAACTTTGTCAAGCTGACAAAAATAAAAAAAAAAAACCCCCAAAAAAAACGTTTGAAGGGGTGACTTTCGAAAATCGCAGAATATTAAGTTGCATTTTCTTACTTTGCAGCATGTGTGTTGGTGTTATGTGTTAATAATTACTCTCTCCTGAGGATGGTGGTGATGATGCAACCGTGGAACAAATCAGGAAGAGGGCCAAGTGGGACAATGATGACTATGTCTGCAGAGGTTTAATCCTCAATGGTATGTCTGATTCCTTGTTTGATATTTACTTAAATGTTGAATCTTTCAAAGAACTATGAGATTCCTTGGAGGCTAAATATATGATTGAGGATGCATCGAATAAGAAGTTCCTTGTTAGTAATTTCACAAATTACAAAATGACTGATTCAAGACAACAATACAATGAACTTCTTGGTATACTTGGAAGATTTACACAACAGAAAATGAACATGGATGAGGCTATTCAAGTCTCTTGTATCATTGATAAACTCCCTCCTTCTTGGAAAAGATTTCAGGCACCATCCTTGGCATACCTAAGAAAGAGGAGTTAACTCTTGTTGGGTTGGCACGTCATCTGCGTATTGAGGATTCCCTGGATGACAGGTATGGTGACAAGCCAAAAGGCAACATATTGTTGGTCCTTTCGGTGGTCAATTGGTGATTTTTTTCCCCCTTTGAGCATAACAACTTATACGTATGTTCATTGACAACAAGGTAAACCGAGACATAAGGGTAAACGTGAAGCATCATGGGATAATTAACACATAGTTGGAAATTCCTAACAAAAATTCTAAAGTGACTTGTTGAAAATGTGAGAAACCTTGACACTTGAAAAAGGATTGCAAAAGTTAAAAAAATTGGCAACAAAGCCAATGGTTCAAGCACAAATGGTTTAGTAGATGGTTTTACCAACTCACTCACTGAAATGTTGGAATATATTTAATAAATCTTTTCAGGTTTATTATGTTACATATGTATCTGAGGCTTATTATGTGCAGGATGGTGATGTTGCGTGGTAGGTTGACTCAGGAGCAACTGTTCATGTGTGTAAAGATAGATACTGGTTCAAGACTTATGAGTCATTGAATGATGGATCTATTCTTCACATGGGAAATGAGTCCTGGTACATGGACGTGGTTATGTAGATTTTAGGTTTAGTTCTGGAAAGATTGTTTCGTTGTTTAATGTTTTACATGTTCCTAATATAAGGAAGAATTTGGTTTAGTAGTGTTTTGAATAATTGTGGTTATAAACAAGTAACTGAATCTGATAAATTTATTTTGTCTAAACATGGTGTGTTTATTGGTTTTGGATATTTGTGTAATCAAATGTTCAGGCTTAATATTGTTAATGATATTGGTAAATCAGCCTTTATGTGAACCTTTAAAGTGAATGATTTAATCATATGACATGCTGGAATGAGCCATGTCCACTTTAAAAGAATGCAAGATATGTCTAAGGATGGGTTAATCCCTGCTTTTGACATGGACACTGAAAAGTGTAAGACTTGCATGCTGACCAAAATTACTAAGAAACCATTTCAAAATGTAAAACGTGAAACTAAAGCTTTGGAGCTGGTCTATTGTTACCTATGTGTTTTGTTTGCTATTCCCTCATTAGAGAATAAGAAATACTTTCTGAAATTTATTGATGATGCTTCTAGGTTTTGTTGCGTTTATTTATTACACACTAAGGATGAAGCATTAGATAAATTTAAAGTATTAAAAACTAAAGTTAAATTACAACAAGGGTCTCTGATCAAAAGATTCAGGACTGATAAGGGAGGTGAGTACATGGATACTCTGTATTTTTAGTCTGTTAGTATTATCCATGAAACGACTACTCCATATACTCCACAACAAAATGGTATATCTGAAAAGAAAAACAAGGTACTGAAAGAAATGGTTAATTCCATGTTGTCCTACTCAAGACCGAGTCAAGGGTCTTGAGGTGAAGCTATGTTAACAACTTGCTATTTATTAAATATGGTTCCCAATAAAAGGAACATGATAACCCCTTATGAACTATGGACTAAAAGAAAACCAAACCTAAACTACCTCAGGGTTTGGGGTTGTAGGGCGGTTGTAAGACTCCCGGATCCAAAGCTGAAAATTTTAGGTGAAAAAGGCATTGAATGCGTCTTTGTTGGATATGCTGAGCATTCCAAGGCTTTTAGGTTCTTTGTTATTGAACTTAATCAATCAGTTTCAATTAACTCAATAATTGAATCAAGGGATGCAATTTTTAATAAGAATAGATTCTCTTCAGTCCCTAGGCTAAACCTTAGGATTCCTAATAGAATCGCAAAAATTATATCATTTGATACCTTATAAACCCTTATGGCCGGTTTTCATACAAGCATACACTAGAGGTGAACATTTTGGGGTTTTTTAAAAACCGGTTCGGTTTTTTAACCGAACCGGTTTTAGTCAACCAGTCAAAGAACCGGTTTTGATTAAAACCGGTTCGGTTATAAACCGGTTTTTTCATATGAAAAATACAAAATCGGTTCGATTAGTTACCGGTATTTAGCGGGTTTTTATGCTAAATCGGTTGTCGTGTTTAATAACGGTTTTAACCGGTTCACAACCCGTTCCGATCGATTTTTTTAAACCAGTTACAAACCGCCGGTTCGGTTTGAGGGAAACCAGTTTCAAAAAAAATCAGTTTTTAAAAAAACCGGTTTCGGTTTTTTTTCCCGGTTTGGTTCATGAACCGGTTTTTCTGTACACCTCTAGCATACACAAATTGGCACATCACATGTATCCTCTCCCCATCTTTGGTCGTTCCCTCTTCCTAGGAAGAAGGAGAACACCTTACACCATGCCTAAACCACTTCCTAGTTAATGGTTTGATTAAGGTTGTTTCCATATTACTCTTGACTATAAAAGGAAGGTCTTAGGTAGTCTCATACACTCTTTCCATTTCATGCAAGTAAACTTTCATTTTCTCTCTTGTTTTCTCTACCAAACCCGCGGCTCAAATTATTTTTTTAGGGTTTTCATAGCTTGATTTCTAGCAAGGTTATAAGTATACTAGTGTTATCAAGGGTAATATCTAAGGTATATCATGATGGTTATCAAGGGTTTATATCAAGAAGAAATTAGGGTTTTCTACATTAGGGTTTCAATTTATGGTTTGCATATTAGGGTTTGATTGTGTGTTCATCATCTCCATACACTCTCTTAAAGTCTACATAAACGCTAATCTTTTCAAATTATTCATTTACATATTTTATATACATGTTATATTGTTAATCACCATCCAGGGTTATTTATGAGTTTATAAAATATAATGAGCATGATCATGGATTCAAATATATAATTATCTATGGTGAAATGATGTTGAAAATACAAGAACATACTTTATATAATTTTTGGATAATTTATAGATTTAGTTTATAAATTAATTATTAAAAGTTAAATTATAAAGTTTATACACAAATAATTATGAGGACATTTATTTAGACAAGAATGATGGACATAAACTTAAGGAACTAAAATATGCAAGACATATGGTATTAATTAATTTCGAGGACTTGTATAAATTTAATCAAGTAATAATTTATAAAACTAGTTTATAAATTATAAATATACATACGGACTGTTTTAAATATTCTGTAACAATTCGAAATTTTGAAAATTCTAGAAGTATTTTATTATAATAGTACATTTCATAAGGAATCCAAGCATATAAGAAACTCGAAAAGCGAAGCTATAACAAATAAGTTATGAATTTTACGAGATTACGATAATTAAATATATAAAAGTGTTTTTATAAGATAGTTTTAAAAAAATGATATTGTTTTGAATCTGATAAAAATATATAAATTTTTTATTATGATAGATCATCTCAATAGGAAATCATGCATATAAAGAACTCTAAAAACGGAATTATAACGAAGGAGATACGATTTTCGTAAGGTTTAAAGTTGTAAAAATAATTTTATAAACTGTTTTGAGTTTACTGTTTCGACACAGATTTTTATAAAATCTGTGAGTGTTTTATTTGAATAGCTTATCTCGTCACGATTCCATACATATAAAGAACACACGAAATAGAGTTAAAATGCGTAAGTTATGAGTTTTTAAAGATTTCGGATAAATAGAAATAACAAAAACTAATTAATTTTTTATAAATAATTTTCTGCATTATTATTGAAATACATCAAAGCTGTTACTTTTTTAAACATAATGGTTTACAAGTGTTTTTAGTCTTAAGTCGTCCGTTTGGGCTATAAAACGTTTAAGAAATATTGTAGTTGACATTTTATATAATATTTTATATACGTCTTTAACTTTAATAAATATTATTTTATAAAACAATTAAACTATTTATATAATATCATTATATAAACGATAAGAAAATATCAAATCAAGTTTTATTAACAAATAATCAATTGTCGGATAACAATAATAATTTTTTTTACGGGTACAAATACCTAACCATTTATTTAACAAGTACAAATTAAATATTGTTTGACTTTTATAAATTAAACAAAAAATATTAGGTGGTGATGTACTCTATAAATTTATATTGTGGTATTTATATTAAATACATTATACTTATACGGCCTATAAATAATTAGATTGCATTCGAATTTCGCGAGACGTTTCGCTCATTTGATTTATATAATCAATTCATTTCACTAGAGGTGAGCTCATAGCCCCATTTTTTATGCAATTACAATGATTTACAACTTTTGGGGTGAGAAACATGCATTGCTTTACATTTGGACGCAAGTACACTTTAAATAAATTACGAGTTTGTCTAAGTAACTATAACCCACTATGCTCATGAATCATGAACTGTCAATTACTTGTTGTAAGTGCGAATGTTAGGAATAGATCTATTTGGGACTGACATCCGTGTTCGGGTGAGTAGCGCTCACTAGTTTTGGCAGTACCGAACTAACGGACGTATACCTTGTCGGATTTGGATGTTGGGGGTTGAACATCTACACGGGCACATTATTAGCATTAATTTGCATATACATACATGTTGTAGCCTTAGCGTCATGAGCTTAGCGCAGGCGTAATTGCATTTTAAGATATTGTATGTGTTACATGTCTTACATTATTGCGCACTTGAAATCTTGTGGTCCTACTTTATACATTACTTAAACCTGTCAATTCACCAACTTTATGTTGACGTTTTAAAGCATGTTTTTCTCAGGTCAATAAGGTACAAGGGCAAGGATACATTGGGTCTCGTCATTTTGGGAGTCATATTGCTTATAGATTTGTGTGCATTACATTTGGGATATATTTGTTATGTAATAAAATCTTTACATTTTCAAGGATGAACAAGTTAAGCTTTGGGCTTTTGTAACAAATTTTTTTATAAATTACAATGTATCATTTTCAAATGACTCATATAGAGGTCGTTCTCTCATATCTTGTGCTATTGATCTATGAAGTAACACTCTCAGACCCTTATTCCACTGCGACTCTATTTGGGGGTGTTACACAGCTTGCTATTTATTAAATAGGGTTCCCAATAAAAGAAACAGGATAACCCATTATGGACTCTGGAATAAAATGAAACCAAACCTAAACTACCTCAGGGTTTGAGGTTGTAGGGCAGTTGTCAGACTCCTTGATCCAAAGCTGAAAACTTTGGGTGAAAGATGCATTGAATGCATCAATGCATCTTTGTTAAATATGATGAGCATTCCAAGGCTTTTAGGTTATACGTAATTGAATCTAATGAATCCGTTTTAATTAACTCAATAATTGAATCAAATGATGCTATCATTGATGAGAATAGATTATCTTATAGCTTTAATGTTGAGGATGATCTTAAAACATTTGATAAAGCAATGAAGTCTCAGGATGTTGCTTTCTAGAAAGAAGCCATTAATGATGAGATGGATTCCATCATGGTTAACAATACTTGGGTATTGGTTAATCTACCTACAAGCTGCAAACCTCTTGGTTGCAAATAGATCTTCAAAAGAAAACTGAAGGTAGATGGAACTATTGAAAACCAACGGGCATTTGGTCTAATGGTATGGAGGTTTTACCCTCCTAGGCAAGGTCTCATGTTCGAGTCTTGTCTAGGGCGATAGGGGTTTCCTCCCGCGTGTGTAAAGGGAAGGGTGCCATTGCCTTCTGGGCTGGACCCAACCTGGTTGTGTGGGCTCACTACGCCTTCTGGGCTAGGGGCCATGTAGCCACAAATTGCCGTTCCAAAAAAAGATGGAACTATTGAAAAGTTCAAGGCTAGACTAGTCATTCAGGACTTTAGACAAAAGTCAGGGATAGACTACTTTGATACTTATGCTCCACTAACACATATTAGTACCATAAGACTGCTGATTGCTATGGCATCTATTCACAATCTGATTATTCATCAGATGGATGTGAAGACAGCATTCTTGAATGGTGAATTAGATGAGGAGGTCTATGTGAACCAACCTCAAGGCTTCATCATGCCTGGTAATGAAAACAAGGTATGTAAACTAATCAAGTCTTTATATAGACTAAATCAGGCACCTGAGCAATGGCATCAAAAGTTTAATGAAATGGTTTTGTCCAGTGGTTATTTACTTTACCAAGCTGACAAATGTGTGTATAGCAAATTTGATGAATCTGTTAAAGGAGTCATCATTTGTCTATATGTTGATGACATACAAATATTTGACACTGACCAAGTTCAGGTTGACCTGACAAAAGAATTCTTTTTATCTAAGTTCTTCATAAAGGACATGGGGAAGGATGATGTTATCCTTGGCATAAAGATTAAACATGAAAGTAATGGGATAACAATTTCTCAGTCTTATTATATTAAGAAGGTAATGAAGAAATTCAATTACTTTGATTGTACTCCAGTGAGTACTCCTATGGATACAAGTGAGAAGCTGATGCATAATAATGGTCAGGCTGTATCTCAACTTGAGTATTCTACAGTGATTAGCTGCCTGATGTATGTCATGACTTGTATAAGGCCTGATATTGCTTTTGCAGTGGGTAAACTAAGGAGGTATACTAGTAATCCTGGTACTCAGCATTGACAAGCAATTCAGCGAGTACTAAAGTACTTAAAGAAAACCATGGACTACAGTTTGACATATACTGGTTATCCTTCGGTTCTAGAAGGATACACTGATGCAAGCTGGATCAGCAATGCTCAAGACAATTCGTCTACCAGTGGGTGGGTATTCCTGCTTGGTGGAGGTGTAATTTCTTGGGCTTCCTGATTGCACTCCAGTTAGTACTCCTATAGATACAAGTGAGAAGCTGATGCCTAATAATGGTCAGGCTGTATCTCAACTTGAGTATTCTAGGGTGATTGGCTGCTTGATGTATGTCATGACTTGTACAAGGCCTGATATTGCTTTTGCTGTTGGTAAACTGAGCAGGTATACTAGTAACCCTGGTACTCAGCACTGGCAAGCAATTCAGCGGGTACTGAAGTACTTAAAGAAAACCATGGACTATAGATTGACATATACTGGTTATCCTTCAGTGTTGGAAGGTTACACTAATGCAAGCTGGATCAGCAACACTGAAGACAATTCGTCTACAAGTGGCTGGGTATTCTTGCTTGGTGGTGGTGCAATTTCTTGGGCTTCCAAGAAGCAAACTTGCATTACTGGTTCAACAATGGAATCTGAATTTGTGGCTCTAGCAGCTGCTGGTAAGGAAGCTGAATGGTTGAAAAACTTGCTCCTTGAGATTCCATTATGGGTCAAACCTATAGCACCTATTTCTATCCGCTGTGATAGTGCTGCTACATTGGCAAAGGCTTATAGCCAGATGTACAATGGGAAGTCTAGACACTTAGGTGTTCTGGATAGCTGATTGTGAGATGATCACGAATCGGTAGGTGATATCTATAGAGTTTGTGAGGTCTCAACAAAACTTAGCTGATCACTTGACGAAGGGACTGGATAGAGACTTGGTTTTAAAGTTTGCTGAAGGGATGGGTTTAAAGTCCAACTTAGTCACTGAATGCTAGGACACCCAACTCCCTACTAAAGAAACTTGGTAGCTGAGTTCAATGTGGAAAGCTGAACATTCAATAGACTGAAGCACATGTTTTACAATCATCCCAAGGAAGTGCTTAGAACCTACTAAATAGGGGGATGAAGTCTTTACTTTTTAATGGTTAATTTCTTTGAAAAAGTGCTTAGCAGGAGCATGAATAAAGAGGAACCACCTATGTAAATGTTAAAGTTTTGCCGCTTCAGGGAGCATGGACTTTGGCTCTTACAACATTTATGAATTGGATATGAACACATGGCTTGTTTATGAATTGGATAAAACTCACATTTCATTAAAATACCTATTTTATATGAAATACACCCCATTAAATACCCACACACTCACAACAAAATAAAATATATTAATTAAAAAGTGAGAGGGCCCACCATTATCACAACTCTCATATGTGAGTTTCTCACCGAATGACTCCTAAAAATTTCCAAACTCACCATACTAGTGGGGGACTCACCTAGGTGAGTTTTAGACAGAGATGGTGTGACAACCATGACTTGAGCAAGTTAGTCAAACTATTAGTGTTGACTTATGTATCTGTTGCAATGAATGAGTTATGTGATTATATGTGTTTATATGCGTTTA
>BQNB010028003.1:6114-45507 GCA_026074375.1 Tanacetum coccineum
GCAACGTACTCGATTTCCCCATATTAAATAATCAAGGTGTCTTTGATATAAAAGTTTTCACGTTTTTAATTCTCGTATTGACTAGTAGAAGCTTTATATTTTATAAATAATTGTGTTCGTCTTTTAGTCGGGCTTTAATAAATTAAGCTTTCTAAATATTTTCTAAGTGTATACTTTTTATGAAAATTCGGCATGACCCATTCGTTTGTATACGTTTCCAAAGCCATAGACTTTATTAAAAATCACTTTCCAAAGAATAATCACTTTCCTGACAAAAGCCAAATTACCACTTTTACTTACGTTTTATCCAAACTCATCCTAACGACTATTAACGAATTGCAACCATTAAGATACCATTATGTTACGTACGACAATAAGCTATAAGTTCAAAAACAAGATATAAGCCCTATACCACAATAAGCTGAATATGTATTGTTGAGTGAAATGATGATGAAATTGTTGTGGTGATGGCGGTGGTTGAAGTGGTGGTTGAGGTGGTGGTTGGGATGAGGAGCGTAAGAGAAAGTAAATATACAATAAGCCGAATATTAATGGGTCCTTATTGGGCTTTTCGGCCCAATAAAGCCCAAATAAACATATTTAATCTCAATAAGCTCAATAATAGTACGATAAGCAAAAAGGTAATCGAATAAGCTCTAAAATAAGCTGCCAATGAGCTTATTGATTAAGCCCACGGTTTGGGCTTGGGTTTTGGGTCGTGGCCCACGAAGTCCAAGCAACTCATTTGGGCTTATTTATTAAGTCCAATAAGCTCAAATCTCTTTTCACCATCAAAATAAGCCACAAAATATAAGCCATATAAATAAGCCGAAACTTAAATAATCAAAAATGGATTTCCTTTTGAATCCTTGTTGGGTCGAGAGCCATATAAGCCCCAATAAGCACATTCAAGCTTAATGATAAGCCGAATAAGCTAATAAGCCCTTGGGTAAAATATTTTATTACATAAAAATAACCACCACAACGCAACTACACATTCCTTATAATTTATTTATTTTAGTCAAACCATTTATAAACCCTTTTTAGAGTTTTGTAAAATCTTAAACCTTGGTTTTTATTAAAATGATTGTACAACCCTTGTTTATGCATTAAGAGGTTAATAAAAGTAATAATATTTTTAAGAAAAGATTACTTACTAAAAGAGGGTTCTTAAGAAGGGATTAGAGATCAAAGTAACAATCCAAACGTTGTTAGAATACCCAAATGACTATAAAGCTAACCCCAAAACACTTCTTAGCTTCAAGAATCTTGATCAAAATTGGAAATGAAATATTTAAAGGGGTGTTTGGTTTTGGACGAACACAAAAGGAAATAGGGGAGAAAGAAAAGTTTTTGTGTGTATTTTCTCTGAAAGAGGATATGTTTGAGATGAATAAGAGATGAATGCACCTAGTCACAAAATATAGACACGCTAAAAGGGATCATATGAAGTAGAAATATCAAGAAAACCATTTGATAAAGTTTTAGGAAATATGTTAGTGTGGGCGGACGAGCACAGGGAAAGGGGAGGGAGGGGACCAATTTGGTATCATTTATTTTAGGGACATGCAAGGTGGTAATATTTGAATTCTAGATATTTTCCATGCACACAATATCTCACTATGGCCATTTACGGTATACACAAAACTGAAAACGCGTGCTAACTTGACTGAAAAATGCGAAAATTTAAATATCTAACCGAAACGTAAAAACTATGCATGTACCGAAAGACTACATTTAATAGCAAGCCAGAACGCGTCCGGTAACAATTTTAAATCAAACGCGGGAAACTTCCCTGTAAAGCATAATTATTAACACATAGTTATTAAAAGTCAATCTAGTATACGGAAAAGTTAACGAAAATAAATTGGGTATTTTTACAGGTGTTACAGTTAGGGATTTTGCTGCAGCTAAGGGTGAAATCAGGGGAAGTGAGAATTCGTCGCCATTGTTTTTATACGGTTGTAAAGAGATGAATACAGAGAATAGGTAATCGGATTAATATTTCAGTCAAAAAGTCATCGTTTGTAAAGACAAGATGTGGTTGTGCAGAGTTTTCTCGACCACGTGTGCTGCAAGTTTGCGACATCATCTCCGATATGTTGTGATTTTTGAAGTCGTTGCCAAAATTATTAAAATGAAGTGTTAAATCACTTTGGGAACACACCATTTATCGTTGGTGGAGTATGTGAGTTTGACACATCATTAAATAGGGAATACGGTGAATCTGAATAGGCAGGGACTAAATTTACAATGATAGTATTTTTACGGTAGGGTGAATTTTAAAGTCAAATACTACTCACTACATACCAAAGTTAAACTTTAACAAATAAACTATCACCATTGGTCCCTTAAATGACAGTGACATTAGGCCATTACCAAACACACCCTTAACTAGCTTTGCATAGTTTGACTTGTAGTATTCAAACTGGTATTATTTTGGTCACCACTCAAATTGGACTTGTAAAAGTCAAACTTATCAAAACATAGTAGTTCAAGCAACCAAGGACCAAATTTGTAATTTCCTTATTTTTCTAGTAGGGTAAATTTTAAAGTCAAATGACACTTACCCAAATCAAAGTCTACCTAATAAAGTATCAATGTTGGTCTGAATCCTTAAAAATATTGAACTGGTATTATATTAGACACCACCCTAATTGACTTGTAAAAGTCAAACTTATGAAAACATATTACTTCAAAATTTCAAAGTTTACAATGCTGAATAAATTTCACCATATTAGTTCATAAGTAGTTATTCAAATACAAGCAACATTATTTAAATGGACATAAGATGCATAAGCAAAATATTAGATGACTGAACATAAACGGTTTGATCAACAACCATCCAATGTATGATCAAACAAACCTTAAAGGTAACAAATTCATTCTTGGGTACTTACCACTGTTAAACACAAACAAACATGTCACTTTTAAAATGTCTATTGTTAACTTGAACAACAACAATTCCTCTTGTTCAAACCTTCTTTTTTCCCTTTCTGTCTTGATCTACAACTATTACATCTTTTGGTTTTCTTGTTCTAAAGGTTTTGTTACCAATACAAGCCCATGTATGACCTGCTGCAAGGCCTAGTATGCAATTCCTTATTAAAACAGGGCTTTTAGTAGGAAATGGTTTTGTTTGAACCTTTTGGGTTAAAACTTTTTGAGTTGTAACCTTTTTTGGCTTGGAGGTGGATCTTTTTATTTAGATGCAACTTCAAATTTTGCAATGTTCTCATCGGCTGAATCATCAGAATAAGGTGTTTCTGTAAACAAAAATGTTTTTTAACAAACTATTTCTAACTAGAGTTACTGGTAATATGGTAACTAAATGTCTACTTTTGGGGGCGATAAAGGAACAATTACTACTACTTCATCAATAAATCAAGCTATTTATTCCACAAGATACATCAGATTAACTGTTACCTTTGTTCGGTTTGTTTTCCTTTCTTTCAAGCATCTTCTTATTTTTTATATAGGCAAAGACCCTTTCTAGGTTCGATATCCTGTCTTCTAGGTTAGCCATCGTACCATTCATATGCACGGCGATGTTTTCATCTATAAAGATTAATAAAACTGAAATCAATAATAGACCCTCTCATAAGAACAATGCATTAAAAAATATAATTAAACATGGATTGGTTATTGGGTATACCAACAATCGGCCAAACAAGAGAGTTGCTTCCACTACCACCAGTTGCATCCATTTGCAAACAATTACGGTTATTTTGTATAATCAAGCAATTAGATTTTAGTATTTTGTTTAAATTTAAGGTTTATGTTTGTATGTGTTACATGAACAGTTATTTTGTATCCTGCAATCGCGCCCAAATGAAAGTTGTACCCATCAGTATGTTAGTTTTATTTATTGCATATGTAGTCCCTAAACTTATAGATGTATTTACATTATTGGTCCCTAAATTTCTAGTTCAAAGATGTAAATATCCCGCCTTTTTTTCCATTTGGTAATTTACACCGTTGGTCCTTTAGAAAAATCCTTAAATGGGGGTGTTTGGTTTATGATAACATAATACGCTTGAACCCTCACATACATTCAATAATCAATTCCACGGTTGGTACCTCAACATATAGAAAGTTTTGCATTTATTCAAGATTTCAACAAATTTGATAATCTTAACTACAAGTTTCGTTTCTGGACCCTAAAGTGTCCCTTTTAGTTTGCCGGATAATTTTCCCGTCTTTATAAGTAAACATTGCAAGTATCACCAAACCAAATCACCACATCCATTTCATTTACATATCAAAAGGTACAGTTTACTATCATCTATAAGTTTTTAAAATGCTTGAACGTGATGATGAAATCAAGGTATTTTGGGAAATTGACCTTGAATTACAAAATGGAACTCACAAAGTGATAAAGAAGCTAAGCCAAGAAAAAGTTACTTAAGAAGTGGCTTTTGAAAAGTTAACTAGATGGTTGAAAGTAATGATGAAATCAAGGTATTGTGAGACATTAATGTGAAGTTAGAGTCTGGCACTAAGAAACTGAGAGAGAAGCTTAGTGAGGAAGAAGATAGTGAAGAAGAGGCTCTTGAAGAGTTTAATTCGACACTGGATAACGTCTTAGAGACGCTAAGCCAGGAAAAAGATGGTCCAGATGACTTTTATGGTTTTATGTATGACACAGATGATGATGCTAGTATAAGTGGAAAGTCATGTGAGCATTTTGGTTGGGATTGGGATTCACCAGGTACTGAAGTTGATTGGCATGATGATCCTTTACATGAAACTGAAGACTTCTTTGTTAGGTTAGACCAATCAATTCAGGTTGTCATTGTTCAAAACAATGTTTAACGATAGGTTGTTGGAGAGGTTGTTCTTTACCCACCTGTTCATGAAGATGTTACTAAAGAGGTCATTGAAATGGCTAATAATCAAGCTGAAGCACTATCTGATCAAGAAATGGCTGATGAATGTTTGGATGATAAACAAGTTAAAGAAAGAAGACCAAGCAAGAGGATTAGAGTCATCCAAGAAGAGATGGTCAAGGATGAAAAGCCAAAGAAAGGCTGATAAAGACCCATTGGTGTCATTGGTATTTGGTAGTTGATATTTTGCTAAGTTTTATGATGTAATAGTTAAGTTGTAACTTTTGGATTCTTATGAAAAGCCTACAAGTTAGGGGATTTTTGACAATCTTATGCATTGTGATCACGCATATTCAAATAATTTGACTTGTGATGGTCAAACAGGGTATTTTATGTACTTCTAGAAATGAATCGACCAGACACCCAAACAAGTGTTAACATCATTGTGAAATCAAAACACAAATAAGATACATAAACTCTAACATATATTCACTACCAAAATAGAATTTGGAGCATGACCCAAACTATGTACACTTGTACACTACCAAAATAGAATTTAAGACATGACCCAAACTCAACCATCATTGCCATCTACCTAAAAACAAACTTACCCAACCTAATCATCATCAACTCATCCCCATCTACATAAAAAACAAAAACAAAATAAGATAACCCAAATATCCACAAGCTAATCAATAGAACCTAAGAACTGTAAGAAAATCTATCTTTTTAGGCACTTGGATATGCACTTTTGCTATCGTCCTCCTTAGCTCCAACATCCTAAGCACTTCTGTTTGGGACAACTACTTGAGATACTCGACACATTGGACTGCTAATAGACCACCAAATAGATTCAGCTCGGTTGATAATATTTTCATTTCATTAACCCGATTGTACAACACATCCCACAGTTGGCTTAATCCAACTGCAAATTGGAGATATGCGTTGATCTCCCTCTGAATATAGACCGACATTGCGTCATTCAAATTGTATGAGTTTCCCGCATATGTAAGCTCCTGTAGACATAGGAAGTTGGCCATTGTTTTTTATTGTTGTAGACCGTGGAGTATTTGGTTTAACAATGATGTTGGTAAGAATACTTAAATATAAAAAACTAAATTAAATTAGTGGTTACACCGGGAATCTAATAATTAGATATGAAAGATACAACGGTTGGTGACTGACATCCACTATGCTCTATGTAGCTTTCATTAATTAGCACTGTAATTACACACATAGTCTCTTAAAACCATCTTCCTTTGGAAGACATGTGGAAGGCGGGAAAGGATAATAGACCAAACTAACCTTAAGGACCAACGGTGCAACATACACTCTTTATGGTCCAAGTGTCTAATACTAACCTTAGGGACCAAAGGTGCAACTTACACTCTTTATGGTCCACGTGTCTAATACTAGCCTTAAGGACCAACTGTGCTACATATACTCTTTATGGTCCAGGTGTCTAAACATTACAAAGTATAGCATCATTCCATCAAATAAAAACACAACCATAATATATTAACAAGATTTTTTTTCAAAATTATAGATTTTGGACTTACCACAAAATCTAATAATACAATAGCAAAAGATCGACACAAACAAGACTTCTACAGAGACCTGATTGTCTCAACCAAAGCAATCTTTCTTGACACCTGCCGATATTTTCCTAAAATCACTTTCCTAAGCTCTAACAACTGAATAAGATCTTATCTTTGATCCTCGTTTAGACACTCCAAAATCTTGTACCTCTTGACTGATGGACACAAACCCTCCAGTTCAGTTATGAATAATTGCCTTTCATTTGTACGCTTAAGCAACTCACTCCATAAGTTGTGGAGACCATTTGCAAACTCAAGATCTTTTGCATTTTCCCAATCACAATTCACCAACATCCTATCAAACAACCCTCTAGTATTAGCAACTACCGTAAGTTTGTCTAGTCGTGGAAAGTTAGCCATTTCTTGTTTATGTTTATTGAGATTTTGGTTTGAAGGTGTTTTTGAGTTGGAAATTTTTTGGGGTATGCAAACGATAGGGGGTATCACCTTTTAAATATCAACAAAATAAATCTAATGCAATTGACGGTCCAAATGCAAGACCTGTAGTGTCATAATTAGTTGCGATGCATCTAGCTGTTTGTCACACGGCTCGATACATCGTAATTAATTTGTAGAATTGGCAGGAAACTATACGGTAGGGAACACTAAGTTCAGGGTCCAAGTATGCACAAATAAAAGAAAGTTTAGGGAAAAATGAGACATCGTAACTCTTTATATTAATTGTTGATAATTAAACGTCATTACCGTTCATGGGTATGACACATCATAACCACTTTTAGAACGGGAAACGTCATAACCCTTAACACAAACTCTTATATAAATTAACATGCTAGATCACAAGTTTCATCTTCCAAAAATAAAATGAAATGCAAAAGCATAGAAACTTCAAAAATGGATCTTGAAGGTTTAGAAACGGGTTCATCTTCCAAAACAAACATGAAACCCAAACGCATAGAAACTTCAAAAATGGATCTTGAATGTTCATAAACTCATGGTTATCTACAAGAACTAGAACAAGCCGCAAAATCAAAAACTTATGCTCTTATGTGGGTTGTGTAAATAGAAAGGGAGGTTGGGAATGACAATCAAATAGCACAAAACTGTTGGATGTTGTGAAAGATGTTGACAAAAGTTTGAGAAAAAGCGGGGAATTATTGACAAGTTAAAGGTTAAAAATGGCATGCGTCACTTTTGTTGGGATTAAAAGCTTCTTGATGTTGTTTGGAATTACTACTGTTCTTATTGATGTTAATGTTGCACAGTCAAAGTTAGTGCTGCTGGAGAATTTCAATGAAAAATATTCTAAGTGTTTAAGACTGCTGGTGAAGTTACAACTGTCAGTACAAAGTTACTACTGCTAGAGGAAGTTACTACTGCTAGTGGAAGTTAAGACTGCTCAGAGACTTAGAAGAAAAACTGCTAAGTAGTTACTACTGCTAGTACAAAAGTTACTACTGCTAGTACAAAAGTTACTACTGCTAGTACAAAGTTAATGCTGCTGAAGGAGTTAATGCTGCTAGTGAAGAAGTTAGTACTGCTGAGTTAGTTAGTACTGCTTATGTGATTTGTATGAGATATTTTGGTAAAAGATATGTATAAGTTATTTATTTAGAAGATTATGATTACTTAGGAAAGTATTGTAAGCCGTTTAGGACTCCTTGGTGTATAAAAGGAGGTCCTAGGGCATACCAACACACGTATCAAAACAAAACGAGTCATTCATAGAATTATCATAGCTTCAAGGTCTTTGTAACCCTAATACTTTGAGAGTATTCGTATTATTTGCTTAATAATATTGGAGCTTTTATGTTTTGTTGAATTATATGTTCATTGTGTTTTACTGTTCCATTGAAAATTCTTCTTATTAAAGATTAGATTCCGCATAATCTTTAATACATTCACACAAAGTTTCTACTATAGTTGTGTTAGATTTATCTAATATAACTAAACCTTAAACAAGCTTAAGGAATTCAATCTATAGAAGTGTTGAAGTGGGACCAACAAGTTGTATCAGAGCTTGATTGCTTTAAGAAACTTTGCTAGAAGATATGGATCAAGATTCTGCACACATGGTGGCTGCATCTAAATTTCCATGCTCAAACTGGGTGAGTTTGAGTTATGAAGGATGAGGATTGAAAAATACATCCAGATGATAGACTATGCACTGTGGGAAGTCATAGAGAATGGTGCAACCTTGCCAAAAACACAAGTTGTGGAAGGTGTTACAACAGTGATGCCTATTACATCTGCTGAAGATAAGGCTTAGAGAAGATTAGAAGTGAAGGCTAGAAGTACTTTAATGATGGGCATTCCCAATGAACATCAGTTAAAGTTTAACTCTATAAAGGATGCTAAACTATTGCTGGAAGCTATTGAAAAGAGATTTGGTTGGAATGAAGCTACTAAAAAGACTCAAAGGAATCTCTTAAAGCAGCAATATGAAAACTACACTGCTCCAAGCTCAGAGATGCTTGATCAAACTTTTGATAGGCTTCAAAAGCTTGTGAGTCAATTAGAGATTTTGGGTGAAAATCTTTCACAAGAAGATGTTAATCAAAAGTTATTAAGAAGTTTGTCACCTGAGTGGAACACACATGCTGTTGTATGGCGGAATAAAGCTAATTTGGATACAATGAGCAACAACCTCAAGGTGTATAAACTAACAGTTAAAGGGATCTCTAGCTCAAGTTCAAGCATACAGAACATGGCTTTTGTGTCCTTTTCTAATAACAACACTAGCAGCTCTAATGAAGCAGCTAATGCTGCTCATGAAGTTACTACTACTAGCACTCAAGTTAATACTGCTCACTCTACAAATATTGATAACTTGAGTGATGTTGTTATTTGTTCATTCTTTTCTAGTCAACCAAATAGTCCTCAACCTGCACATGAGTACTTGTAACAAATCCATCCTGATGACATAGAAGAGATGGATTTGAGATGGCAAATGGCCATGTTGACCATAAGGGCTAGAAGGTTTTTGAAAAATACAGGAAGGAATCTTACTATTAATGGCAATGAGACTATTGGTTTTGATAAGTCTAAAGTAGAGTGCTATAACTGCCATAAGAGAGGACATTTTGCTAAGGAGTGCAGAGCTCCAAGAAATCAAGACAACAAGAAGGATAGCTCAAGAAGGAGTGTGCCTGTGGAAACATCTACTTCCACAGCTTTGGTGTCATGTGATGGTCTTGGTGGATATGACTGGAGTGATCAGGCAGAAGAATGGCCTAATTATGCACTCATGGCTTACTCATCTTCAAGTTCTGACTTAGAGGTATCCAATGATTTAAATTGTTTAAAATCTTGTATGGAAACTGTTAAATTACTTAAATCTCAAAATGATCAACTATTAAGAGATTTGGAGAAATCTAGTATAATGATTTTAGGTTATAAAACAGGTTTAGAATTAGTGGAAGAAAAACTTGAATTTTATAAAAAGAATGAGTCTGTTTATGTAGAAAACATTAATGGATTAAAATGGGATATTCAAGTAGGAGAAATAACTATTAGAGAGCTTAGGAAGAAGCTTGAAAAAATTCAAAAAGAAAAAGATAGCATTCAATTTAATGTAGATAAATTTGAAAATGCATCTGAAAGTTTAAACAAGCTCATAGAGTGTTAGATTGTTGATAATTGCAAGAAAGGTTTAGGCTATGAAAAATATAATGCAGTTCCACCTCCCTACACAGGAAATTTGATGCCTCCAACACCTGATTTGTCTTTTACTGGTTTAGATGAGTTTGTTAATAAGCCTGTAGTTAAAAATTGAAAGTCTGATGAAGAAGTGTCTAAGGTAGTTGGGAAATCTGATGATGCCCTAATTATTAAATAATAAATGTCAGATAGTGAGAAAGAAAATGTATCTCAGCCTAAAACTAAGAAGAAAACAGTTAAGCCTAGTATTGCTAAGATAGAGTTTGTCAAACCTAAGCAACAAGAGAAAACTGCTAGGAAAACTGTTAAACAAGCTGAGAAACATAGGCAAAACACTCACAGTCCAAGAGGCAATCAAAGAAATTGGAACAATATGATGTCTCAAAGACTAGGAAGCAATTTTGAGATGTTTAATAAGGCCTGTTATGTGTGTGGAAGCTTTGATCATTTGCAAGTTGATTGCAATTACCATCAAAAACAGTTTCAAAATCAAAGGATGGTAAAACCTGTTTGGAACAATGCTCAAAGGGTGAATCATCAAAATTTTGCTAAAAAGACTCACCCCTGTGCTAAAAAGAACATGGTTCCAAGAGCAGTACTAATGAAGTCTGGCTTAGTATCAATTAATACTGCTAGACAAAATATTTCAAAAACAGCAGTATTGGTTAATACTGCTAGACAAGTTAATGTTGCTCACTCAAAAACAACAGTGAATGCTGCTAGACCAATGTCATATCTTTCTAAAACAGCACATTCAACTATTAAGAGGCCCATTAATAATAACATAGCATTTAAAAACAGTAATATTAATCAAAGGGTTAATACTGTTAGGGGTAAAAATGTTAATACTGCTAGGCCAAAAGTAGTAGTTAATGTTGTTCAAGGAAATAATGTTAATGTTGTTAAGGCCTCAGCTTGTTGGGTTTGGAAACCAAAGACTAAAGTTTTAGACCATGTTTCTAAACACAACAGTGCATCAACCATCCTAAAAAGGTTTGATTATATTGATGCACAAGGCAGATCTAAGTTAATGATGGCTTGGGTCCATAAAAGAAACTGATTTACTTGAACTAAACTCAAGTCCGAGAAGGTGTAAGTTTCCCGTTATGAGGATAAATGTACAAAAATGTACACTTTCCTTTATTTGAAGATCGAGTCCTAAGCTGACATCTACTTAGAAGTCGTATGTCCCGAGCATACTTTTTGAAGAGATTTTGATAACAAATTGCTCGGGACAAAGAAGATTTCTCTTCTTTTGAAGATAAAGCGCACTGAAACATAAACTTTTCTTTTATTGAAAACCGGGTTGTTATTGGAAATTAATAAACAAGCCATTGACATCAAATTTAGACAACAACCTTTGGAACCCATTTAAGCACGGTGCTCACGGGTTTGCCAAGTTTTGAAAACCATTTTAAAGTTGTGTCAATTCGATGTAAAGATGGTGAGTTCCAACGAGGGCTTGAAACTGGTGTTTCATTTGAAAACAACTCTCGTGGAATCAACGAAGATTTAAAATTCCTTTTGATTTTCCATTGATTATTGAAACTCATTGTTTCATGTAGAGTTTTAAATCTTGTTGACGAAGAAGATTTCCATTTGTTATTGTTATTTGATGAAACATTCCGAAAATTTGTTTTTGCATCGTTTGAAAATCTTCCTTTCTTGTTGATGGTCGAAGCAAAGTCATTCTTGTTTTGCATTGAAAGCATTTCTGATTTGGAATATTTGAAAGATTTCGAATGACTTTGCTTTGGTCTCCACACTTGTTTTACCAGTGTAAAACGAGAGTGTGGAGTTACAAAAACTTGATTCTTTCCTTTTAAAGTACTTGTCTTAAAACTCTTTTGAGAAGTAGATGCTTTAAAAGTTTGAGATTCCTTAATTGGCCTCCACACTTGTTTTACCGGTGTAAAACAAGAGTGTGATGTTTCAAAAGATTGATTCTTTGCATTTGAAGCTCTTGTCTGAAAACCCTTTTAAGGAAAAAATATTTCAAAACTTTGAGATTTCTTAGAAAACTTCCTATCTTTTTGTAAAGAATAGGTTGTAAACTGAGAAACCTTTCTTAAAAATGGTTTTGAGGATTCACCCGTGTAAACCTTTTCCGAAACACTTTCTTTAGGTTTTGAAGATTTTGAAACATTGATGTTCCATTATTTCTGATTAAGAGAATCAAACTTCACTTTTAAAGCATTATACGAAGTTCTCAACTCATGATATTCTTTTTGACAAGAACGTATATCTTGTGATGCCAATTTTGATTCCAAAGATGCAATTTGTTTCAAAAGTTAATCTCTTTCATTGTTAAGTAACGGTGGTTTTCCTAAAATTAAAAAATTATCAAGCTTTGTTTCCACACGTTTCCCTTTCAGATTTTCAAGTTGAGTCCTTAAATGATTAATTTCTTTCAAAAAGCGATCTTTTTCGGCTTTAGAATCATCAACCTTACGAGCCAATTGTCGTTCAAGAACAACTTTTGTTTTTTCAAGTTTTTCTAAATACGCCTCAAATTTGGTTGTTCTGTTTGACAATTCAAGATTGACATCATCAAAATCTTTTGACTTTTGAGCAATGATTTTTTCGAGATGAATAACTTTTGATTCAAAATCACAACTTTCATTATCAAAAACCCAATGTTGCCTTTTTTTCTTCATCAGCGAAAACATTCTCAAGATTATCGATTTTTATCAACAAATCAGAATTTTCTTTTATTTGTTTTGCTAAAGACTTTTCCAGCTCATCAATCTTTATTTGAAAAACACTTGTTTCGTTTTCAAAAAGATTTTGTTTCTCCCCCGATTCCTTGTTAAGTTCAGAAATATCTAATTGCTTCTTTTTGAAAAATTTAATCTTTTTGAAAATGTTATTGAACTTAGTTTCAGCAAATTCAAACAATTAAGACTTCAGATTTTATGCCTCGTTTTGTGTTACATTTAAAGTTTTTTTTAACCCGCGACTTTTTGATTAAATCAAAAAAACTTTGGTAAGTCAACTTCAAGTGTTCATTCTCTTTAATTAATAACGCCACTCGATATTCCAACTCAATGTTTTTAGTTTCAATTTCATCAAAATTGACTTTAACTTTGACTTCATCACAATGATTAGTCTCAACTCTTGACCTTTGAACCGAATCAAACAAATCTTTATAAGTCTGTTTCAAATGAGCATTCTTGATTTGTAATGATGCCATAAAATTCTCATTTTCTTTTTGCAATGTTTTCAAAGAATTATTTTCTCGAGATTTGTGCTGAAGTCCGATTTCAAAAGCAATACTCTTTGCCTAAAATTTTGACAAATCTTTTTCCAATTCAATAATTCTTTTTGACAATTCCTGTGTGACTTCAAATGCATCATTACAAACCATATCATCTGTTTTACTCTCATTTGAAACATCTTTTGACTCTTTTGAAATTTTTTCAGTTTCATCATGTAAATCCTTATTCCTTATTTCCACACAAGAGGTTATGACAAGATTCTTGATATCTTCAGCTAAGGATGCTTCCAAAAGTCAATCTTTTAAAAGCTCATTTTGTTTGAGAGTTTCATCAAGATCATTTTCCACTAAAACAAAAACATCTTTCATTTCTTTTACATCTCTTTTAAATTGATTCTGAAAGACTTCAAAATAGACATGCCATTCTCGAAGAATTAATTTCGCTTCTACACAAACATCGATTAATCAAAGTTCTTCTTTAGACGTATAGAAAATGCTTTCGTGTTTACAATTCTATTCTAGTAACTCAAACAATTTTTTGAAAACATTTTCCATTTCATTCAAATCCACAAGCATTGGATTTGCACTAGGCATTGATGCCATGCTTGGTTTTGTCTCAGAAGAAACCTTTTTAGAAGATATAAAAGATGATGGAAAATATGTTTGTTCAGCAGAAAGTTCTTTTTGAGGAACAAAATCGTCATAAAGTTTGTTCAATTTTCTATAATCGATTGGTTTTATCTTTAACTCCTGAACTTTTTCATATTTTTGAAACTCGTTCATTTTTAATTGACTCTTTTTAGCATCCTTAAGAGTTTCCTCATAATCAAACACATGTAGTTGTTCATTCTTATTACAAAGTTCATAAGCACGATACAACTTAGGAATTCTAGCATAAGCTTGTGAAAGAACATAAGGTCCGTTATATCTCAAACCCGACTTCCGTAAGTTGTCCTAAAAAGCTTTTTGTTCATTTGTAAGCAACCAAAGTGTTTCAGTTGATTTGCCTATTTTACAAACAACGTTTTCAAGATCTTTGTTCTTAGCTTGTAACTGAATAATGTCATTAAGATATTTTTCTTCTTTGTCACGCTGTGTTTGATTTAAAATCGGTTGTGTCTTTTGATATTCCTCTTTTTGTCTTTTATAGTAAATAACAGCTAAGTCTAATTGGTCATGTTGTTGTTTTAGATCTCGAATGATATCTTGATCAGTTTTATCCTCGTTTGATCCCATTTTTCTTAGTTATCACAACAAACCCAAGTAATTTTCAACACAATAATAAGCACAATAATGATGAATTACACAAAAATTCATCAATTGTTATTGAAAAACAATTCGCATACCATGAACAAGCCAAAAAGACGAATGAAATTCAAGCCCACAAATATTTGTTAACACTTTTCTTTGATATTTATACACGAAGCAAACAAAACTGTTGGCACTCAAGACATAGAACTAGCCCATACCAAGATAACAAATAACCTAAAGACACCCTATATAACTCACTATTATGCTCACAACCCTAACCCGATCACAAATCAATTGAAAAGGAATCAAGATTACGATATAAAACTATGACACAAATTCGATATAACCGAAAATGTGATCTTATAGTAACTTCAAAATCGATAAAACCGAAAATGAAGTACTAATCTATTACAACTCGATAATCAAACAAATACAATGGAAACGAATACGGAAAAAATGATAAAATCCTATCACAAAACTAGAATTAAAAAAATCACTTATGTTAAAAACGTGTATCCGACCCAATGATATGACACAAATTTAGCTCAAACACAATTAACACGGAAACAAATTTAACTAATATCTAATGACAAACAAATTTTTTATTTTCAAAAAAAATATGACTAAAAAAACCCAAGGCACATACATCCACTAACAGCCCAATTTTGTGTTTCATGTGACAAATAGTCAAAACTCAAATTGATATAACCACCAGCCCACATTTTTTCGGTATTCATGCAAACAGGCCAAAAATCTAATGATGACCTAAACTAGAACGGATATATAAGACTTCTCTTATCACAAACCCTAGTAGAAATAATGCGCCTCTCTTTCTTTTAGTGTGCATACAAGAACTACAACACTTTATCTGTTTCTTTGATAAAACTCAACGCAACACAACAACAACAAACACTTCACTTATCAATATTACAATTTCTTTCTTTTGCTAACCTCACACAGCCACAACACACGATACAAACCAAACTGGTTCTTTTCTTTGTTCTTGATAGAATGAAACACAACCCAAAAAGCTACAACAACCCTTTCTTTATTCTTGTTATGCTATCGAGAAAACGACCACAAGAGACTTTGCTTCAAGATCTTTTAATTATCAAAGGTAGGTTTTTTGTCTCATGTTGTTTTTTGATTTTGTTTAAATCGAAACAAAAAGAGAGGTGGAACACTCTTGTTCTTTTTCTTTCTTTTATGTTTTTCGAAAAGTTAACAAAGAAAATTTATGCTTCTAAAAATTTATCTATGATGAGTTGGTTTTTCGTTTTTAGTGAAGGTCTGTTTAGATCTTTAAATCTCTTATGAGATACGAAACAAACCAAATCTGAGATCTTCATACTTGATTTATCCTATTATGAAACTGTTTTGTGGTTTACTTTTCGTTAATCTGTGATAGAGAAGGATTTTGGATTTGTCATGGTACTGTGATGATGACTTTTTTGTGAGATTGAGCTTCTAAAATTCTTGAATTTTATTGAGCATTCACGAAAATAAATCTGATATCTATGATTGATGAATATTAACTTTTTAAGTTTGTTTTTGAGTTTAGTGTCCGAGCTTAGTTTCCGATAGATCTGTGATGTTAAAGTCTTTTATGTGATGATCTTTTATGGTCATGAAATAAGTTTGAAACACACAAAAACTAGACTGAGATCTAGGAAACTGACAAAAAAATATCTCACGTCTTTTCTGAAAATGTATGTCGAATTTGAGTATGTTCCGAGAATGGTAGATCTATGATGATTTTTAGTGTGTTATGGATCTATAAGATCTTAAGAATCTATTGATATAACACACAAAGAGATACTGAGATCTGAAACTGTTGTTCTTTTATTCTTTTCTTTTTCGATTTCAATCTCGGTAAGAACACAGATCTGGATCATATCTACACAAAACGTGTTGACCGATTACCAAATTTGACCATTGACCAAAAGTCAAATTTCTATAAAATCAGTTATAGATCCGAATTTGACCAGTCAATGATTTTGTAACAAACTTTATTTCGAAATTGATATTATAACTGCTTTTTTGAGTTTTGACTTTCGAATTTGCTTAATAAGCACAAATAAGCAGATTTTGAACTAATTTGGCCACGATTCTTACGATAAAACCGTAAGCAATCAATCTCGGTTGCATAAAACACAACCAAAATTAGCAAAATAAGCATAAAACAAGCTGATTTGACCAGATTAAACAGTTTGACTGTTTGACCAAAAATAAGCAGTTTTGACTCGAAATAAGCTCACGAAAATAAGCTAAAAAACACGAAATAAGCAATTTCAATCAGATCAGCACTTAAAGAACAGAATAAGCACACGAAATAAGCAATTCCGACCAGAATAAGCTCAAAATAAGCATCTGAATAAGCTGACGGAATAAGCTGACGAAATAAGCACTCCTAAACTACACTAAATTGCTCTTGCAGCTCTGATACCACTTGATAGGTCTTGAATTGAGGATCAATAAGCAATAAAGTGTGTGTTTAGGTGTTGTGTGTGTGTTTATTCTAGAGAGAGAAAGATTAGAAAGTAGAGAGAGAAAGTAGGAGGAGGAGGATTAGAGAAAAGATTAGAATGAGATTAGAAGACACACCTCACTAATGAGGTGGTGATAGGGTATTTATACCCAATTACAAGGAAGAGCAAGGAGCTCTTGTTTCTTAGCTTTTAGCTATTTGTCGGGTCTCGTGACTTTATTTAAGTCACGAGCCTATCACCTAACCTATTACACAATATTATTTCTTTATTTATTACAAGACATTTATCTTAATAAGATCGTCACTTTTATCATTCCTAACAAAGGATATGTTGCTTTTGGAGGGAACCTCAAAGGAGGGAAAATCACAGGAAAATGTACCATTAAAACTGGTAATCTAGATTTTAAAAATGTGTATTTTGTAAGAGAGTTAAAGTTTAATCTCTTTAGTGTCTCACAAATGTGTGATAAAAATAATAGTGTTCTTTTTAATGACACTGAATGTATTGTTTTATCTCCAAACTTTAAGTTAATTGATGAAAGTCAAGTTTTACTTAGAGTTCCTAGAAAGAACAATATGTATAGTGTTGATTTAAAGAACATAGTTCCTAAAAGAGGTTTAACTTGCCTTTTTGCAAAAGCCACATCTGATGAATCTAAACTTTGGCATAGAAGGCTAGGTCACTTAAATTTTAAAACCATGAATAAATTGGTTAAGGGAAATCTTGTAAGAGGTTTACCTTCTAAACTTTTTGAAAATGATGAAACCTGTGTTGCTTGTCAAAAGGGAAAGCAGCATAGAGCCTCTTGTAAGTCCAAAACAGAGAACTCAATCAGTCTTCCTTTACATTTGTTGCATATGGACTTGTTTGGTCCAACATTTATAAAAAGCCTTATGAAGAAAATGTATTGCCTAGTTGTCACAGATGATTATAGTAGGTTTACATGGGTTTTATTTCTAGCTACTAAGGATGAGACTAGTGGCATTCTTAAGTCCTTTATAACTAGGATAGAAAATCTAGTAGATCACAAGGTTAAGGTGATTAGATGTGATAATGGAACTGAGTTCAGGAACAGAGAAATGAATCAGTTTTGTGAAATGAAGGGTATTCTGAGACAATTTAGTGTAGCTAGAACTCCTCAACAAAATAGAGTTGCTGAAAGAAGGAATAGGACACTAATTGAGGCTGCTAGGACTATGCTAGCTGATTCTAAGTTGTCAACTACTTTTTGGGCAGAAGTAGTTAATACAGCTTGCTATGTGCAAAATAGAGTGTTAACACTACTACAAAAAAAGCCATAGAAACTGGTCAAAATAGCCCATAAAGAGTGGTTTTGGAACCACTCTTCGAGGGGAGGGTATCTCCATGATCGAAACATATGAAAACCTGTTAGGCAACCAGTCTCTATTAGAAGAATCGACACCGGTTCTCTCCCTAAGAATTGGTCTCCATATTAAAATAAACACACATGTTTTATTGGAAATGGACACTGGTTCTCCCACAACATGTCTTTATAAAAACATCCAACCTGTCTTTATATAGAGTAAAAAAGATATGTTTTTATCTCAAAACCAGTCTTTTTTTTAATCTATTTTTTTTAAAAAAATTGGAATTCTTTAATAAATTCCAAAATTTACAAATTTAACCCACCAAAATAAAGAAATATAAATACAGCAAATATATATAAACTTATTTAGATGGACTAAAAATGTCAAAATCAATAAATTAAAGTAAATAAAGACAACTTCAGTTTAGCTTAACATAAAGCAAATACAAAATTCAAATCAAATTAAATCACTAGAATTCAACAAATAACCATAAAGAAAAACACTAGAATTTAACATAATTATCTAGGACTAATCTCGCCACAATGTAAACCAGGCGCCAATGATCGCGTTCAACTCTTTGTTCTCCAACGGACGCTCATTACTCCACGGTACCTACAAATAATTTAATGAAATAAAAACATCAGTAATCTAAAAAACAAGAACTCGCACGTCTGCACGTCTGCTAGTGATCTGCTATATTGAAATTCAAGTAAAAAGTATTCAAGAATAGCCTAATGTATTGAAATGTCAAACTACAAAGATTGCTTTAAGAACTACCTATAGCATTTCAATACAAGCATGTTTACTTTCGCTAGTCATTTCATTGTTTTACTAACAAGTTAATATCGCTTCTTCTATTCTTTTACATATTTAATATGTTTTACTAACAAGTGTGTGAAGTCAAGCATCACACCGTTTTGCGACTCATAAAGTACACATAGTCATGCTTTTGGTCATTATAGCTTGTGATGGCAGATTTTTATAAATTGTGTCATGCAACAATAATTACTAGAATTACCTTATAGCAAAACAGCTACTAATTACATATAAAAATAATAACACACACACTAAACATATTAAATAAAGACGATGCCTGAGGATGCTCTGCATTGAAAGGAGGAATACCAACGATCAACTCAAACAGTATCATCCTAACTGACTACCAATCCGCCGACGTACCTAAGAAAGATTGTATTTAAAATGTTATAGGAAAAAATTGACTTCGTTTAAATCATAATAACATTAGATGAAACTAAAGAGCAATGGAAACTATTCACTTAGATAAAATATAAGTAATCATAAGATATTTATTTTTCAACGAACCATGTCCAGTTCCCAAAAGAATCTCTGGTGCCAGATAATCAGGTGTACCCACAACCGACTGTTTTTACGTCTTTCTTGCTGACTTTCAGATAGCGATGATTCAGATTCATCATGTTCTCCCATTAGTGATGTCCCACTAACTGCTGGGCCCGACAGATCATCTGTACTGTTAATCAGACGAACCTTTTACAGCCTAAAATCAGTCAACTGCAAACCATGTAAGAGTTGCTATTAGAGTGACTCATAAACAATGAGAAAGATAAATGAACTAAATATGTATAAGCTATTAGAGGTTCTTGTTTTCTCATAATTCAGCTAATGACTAAAGGTGACATGTTTAAAGCACATACCTTAATATGACCATCATGTGCAATCAACAAATTATCAGGTTTCAAGTCACGGTGAACCACGCGTAGAGAATGCAGATATTCCAAAGCAAGCACCTGCATACAATGAATGCAATGTTTAATATGACCAAATACAGGTGGCAAGTTCGACCCACTTACTAATGAATGGGTCGATTTGGTTATGCTAAATTTCTAACAGGTCGAATGGGTAAAAATTTAGCTGAGGGGGAAACATGCTAAATGGGTCAAAAGTAGCACAAAATTAATGTTTGAAGCATAGAACCTCCTAAATCTATATATTAAAAATACTATAATTTCTGTATAAATAATATAATATTGTACATCAGCAATCGTATATATCATGCTAATTACTAAAAAAATAAAAAAATATGGGGGACAAACAGCGTTTCAGGTCCACCGACCCGTACAAAATATTAACCCTTTTAACACATTTACCAAAAAAGTGCCCACATGATTTGACCTAGACAAAACTCACCACTTCTGCAATATATACACGAGCAACATCTTCATCAAGGCAGCCTAGATTTCTCAGAAGCGAATACAAATCACCACCGTTCAGGTATTCCATAACTAGGTAAAGATTTTCATGACAAGTGAAAGAATAGAAGAAACGGACCAAGAAAAAAAATGATTGCCATGAAGATGGATTAGAGCTTATCTGTAAGGTAAGGATGTATATTGCAAGCTAAAGTACTCATCACAAAAGGATTGCGCATTGATATTAAAATATCACGCTCAGCCAATATACTTTCAACGGCATTTTTACGGATCATGTCGGCCTTCTTAAGGACTTGCAAGAAAATACAAATGAAATAGAGTTTCAGTGAACCTAAAATGCAAAGTAACCACAGTAGTAACGGTACTAGAGGTAGCAATTTTAACCCATCAATTCAGGCTATGTTTTATCCCTAGAGGGTCAAACTGCTAACATTAAAACAAAATAGCTTCAAGGAAAAAGTCAAATGAATCAGACTAGCTGAAAGTCACCAAAGTGCATTTTTGATGCAAAAAACCATGCATTTATTTGAATAAGAATATTTCCCGCACTAAATATTTACAAACAAAACAGGTAAGATATTTCTTTGTAACCAATAGCAGTAACGACTCATATATGATGAAAGAGCCTCCAAGCATAATAAAAAAAATACAACGCAAGAACTTATTATGGACACAATCATGAGCAGCTCAAAAAAGCAAAAAACACAGAAAGTAATTATGCTTAGAGGTAAATAAACACGTTTTAGGCGTACCTTAATAGCAAAAAAGATCCCTTGTTGTTCTCTTTTTTGCTAAAAAGACCCGACCGAAAGCACCACGACTGATTGGTTTTATAGTCTCAAAGTCATCTATAGAAGTTAGTACTGCTAGTGTAACTTAGTACTGCTGATGAAGAATGAAGAAAATATTCTAAGTAGTTACTACTGCTTGTACACAGTTAGTGTTGCTGGAATAAAAGTTAATGCTGCTACTTACAACTGCTGAAGGATTACAACTGCTAGAAGAGTTTCTACTGTCAGAAGGATAAAGACAAGAAAAAGGATTAAGATGAAGATTGTTTATCAAGATTACTTACGGGATAAGTATGAGATATTTTTGTAAAAGATACGTATAAGTTATTTGTTTAGAAGATCATGATAACTTAGGAAAATATTGTAAGCCTGTTAGGACTCCTTGGTGTATAAAAGGAGGTCCTAGGGTATAGAGTTTAACATACCAAATACACATACACATTCATACGTTTTTGATATATAGCTTCAAGGTTGTAAACCCTAGTACTACACAGAGTACTCGTATTATTGATAATAATAATATTGGAGCTTTTCAGTGATATCATTATTTATACAGTTTACTGTTTTATTAATATTCTTCTAAGTATTAAAGAGTAGATTCCGCATACTCTTTAGTATTCATAAAGTTTCTACCATAGTTGTTTTGGATCTATCCAAAGTAACTTAACCTTTACAAGCTAAGGAATTGATCTTAAGTTGGGATCACCATGTGCGATCTTTTGCTGAATGTATGGGGCTGGTTCTGAGGCTACGCACAACATCATCCTCAAAAGGGGCATCTTTATCGATGATAGTACTTGTGATGTTAATTTTTTCATCATCAACCAACTCAAATAGCTGCATATACTTCTCCCTAAGAATAAAAAGATTATTAGGCATGTTTGATAAACAGATGAAAGTTCTTTTCCTGATGGAAAAGCAAAACATTCTTTTATTTTCACAACATGATATGCCTCTGTTTTCTGAAGTTGTAATTATCAGAAATTTATATGTTTATGTGGCAAATTATTGTTGTAGATAAACTACTAAAAAGAACATCTTTGTGATGAGAAGTGAAAAAATGTTGAGTACAAAAGGAGTAGTGGTCCAACAGATGAGTAAAAAAAGAGGGATAAATAGGTCATGTTAGCTTGACCTAGAAGATCTGCTTTATTCTACATTGTATCTAAAACTAAATATTTAAACATAATTAATCAAAAGCATAATCTATTTATCTAAAACTCAAAAACAAATTAAACTCAAACACTGATTATTGAACCATACATAACGATTTTTAGAAGATCATCAGTTTATCAAAACATTAGAAAGCGGGACAAGATACATATAGCTCTCTAATAATATTTTTATATGGAATAACAAAATGAAGATTGACTTACCGAATGAGCTTCTCTATGCGCTCTCCAAACGTCTCAACAGTGAGAGCATCAAATTTTCTGCGCTCAGTGACAACTTTCAAGTCTTCAAGGCATTCTAACAGATATGATTGAGAACGGTCATCATCTAAAGGTGTATTTCTAGCACATCGAGCAATATTAGCAAGTTCATTCATCTACATTATTAAAATAAACCCTGACATTTATTCACGAGTTAGTTTGGTTTATTTAACAAAAGAAAGTATGCATGATTTACGCTGTAATGTTTATTGCATATGATTGCTGAAAACTATTTCACATTATTACATCACATAAAAGGATAATGAGCTTTTAAGTGCAGATACTTATAAGCAAAACAAGGTTGCTGAATGCAAAAATCTTTGTGTGGTTGGCTTGTATATTGACAAGAACCCTCAATAGTAGATACTTATAAGCAAAATGAGGTTGAATGCTTCATGTGGTTAATGTTACTTGTGCATTGTCAACTATAACAATAACCTTCTAATGTAACTTATAAGCAAAACGAGGTTGTTGAATGCATAATAGTGATAGGTGTAATCATTTTAATATAATTATTCACAAAATCATCAAGTTCAATAGCTTTCATTAATGTTTGTTTAATAGCTTAATATAAATGTGGCCCCTTCTGATTGTGTGTATGAACGACCCTCGATACATTTCCAAAGACTAATTAATCGTGTTAAAGTATAAAACAGCATAGTGACTCGTACATTTGTAGGTGTAATCATATTTGACACACTTATCACAAATTGTTGTTAGATGATCCGTTTTAGCTCGAACAGATTAATTCATTCTGCTTATCTGAGTATTCAACTCCCATGTCAATCAACTAAACACTCAAAATGAAAACGTAACCGAATCCACTTATCACTACTTCAAACAACAAAATGACACACATAAACATTTATGTAATCGACTCCATTTACAATGGAACCGTAACAACAGTATCCATTCACAACTTCATAATCAGTTTCAAAACATGAAACCCTAAGAACATAATCCATTCACAATGAAATTAGGGCAAATTAATACATTCAAAATCGGAGCATATATTAGAATACATAATCGAATTCATTCAATCACAATATGTATGAATCAAAACAACACAAATCGAATTATAATCTGAATTGTATGAAACAAAACTTACTTGATTATATCGATAGCCGAGTTTGTTGATAAGCTGCTCAATGTGATGGATTATTTTAGGGGAAATATGAAAGTGATGGGGATTAGGGTGTCTTGATATTTTTAGGGAAATCTAAAAGTGGCACGGTTTCATTTGTAGGAGATTGGGCGGGATCTTGAAAAAAATAAATTTTAGATATGGGGGAAAATAGGGCGGCAGGTTTCAATTGGGAAAACTTTTGAGTTTATCAAAATATTTAAGTTTAAAAATTTTACTATTTATCAAAAACATCTATAAAAAGAGTGGTTTGCACCCCCAAAAACCAATTTTTATACAATTTCTATTATGAAAACTGGTTTTTTCAAGAAAACCTATTTCCATTCATTCCCTTCCCACTAGTTTTTTGTCATAGAGATAGGGTTTTACATAACCGATCTTTTTGGGAGGGGTGTTTATAGCCTTTTGTGTAGTAGTGGTTAGTAGTTAAGCCTCATAACAAGACTCCATATGAACTTTTTCATGGTAGAACACCAACTTTAAGTTTTATGAGACCATTTGGATGTCCTATTACTATTTTTAATACCATAGATCACTTAAGCAAATTTGATGGTAAGGCTAATGAAGGTTTATTTGTTGGATACTCTTTGAATAGTAAATCCTTTAGAGTATTCAATAGTAGAACAAGGATAGTGGAAGAAAACTTGCATATTAGGTTTAGTGAGAATACACCTAATGTTGCAGGGAGTGGACCAGATTGGCTATTTGATATTGATGCACTAACAAGAACAATAACTTATGAGCCAATTGTTGCAGGTACACAGTCTAATGGTTTTGCAGGTACAAAAGCAAGTGATAATGCAGGTCAAGCTAGAAAGGATACAAAACCTGTCAAAGATTATATTTTGCTACCATTATGGACTGCTGATCCACCATTTTCCCAAGATCCAAAGAGTTCTCATGATGATGGATCCAAACCTTCAAGTGATGATGGAAAGAAGGTTGATGAAGATCCAAGAAAAGATAGTAAAAGTAATGATCAAGAGAAGGAAGATAATGTTAGTAGCAATAACAATGTTAATGCTGCTAACACAAATGAAGTTAATGCTGTTGGTGGAAAAACAAGCATTGAACTTCCAGATGATCCAAATATGCCTGCTTTGGAAGATTATAGCATATTTAACTTCATAAGAGATGATGAAGATAATGGTGTAGTGGCTGACATAAACAATTTGGATACTACAATCATAGTCAGTCCTATTCTAACTACAAGAATTCATAAAGATCATCCTCTTGATCAAGTGATTAGAGATTTGCAATCAGCTACACAAACAAGTCTTGAAAAGTGATTGGAGATTTGCAATCAACTACACAAACAAGAAAGATGTCAAATAATTTGGAGGAACATGGGTTTGTTAGTACTATTCAACAAAGAACAAACCATAAAGACCTTCAAAACTGCTTGTTTGCCTGTTTTTTATCACATGAAGAACCCAAAAAGGTAATTCATGCATTGAAGGATCCAAGCTAAGGCTATGCAAGAAGAGCTTCTACAATTCAAGTTATAATAAGTTTGGACTTTAGTGGATTTACCAAATAGAAAAAGGGTTATAGGCTCTAAATGGGTTTTAAGAAATAAAAAGGATGAAAGGGGAATTGTGATAAGAAATAAAGCAAGATTGGTTGCTCAAGGGTACACACAAGAAGAAGGGATTGACTATGATGAAGTCTTTTCCCCTGTTGCAAGAATTGAAGCAATTAGGCTATTTTTAGCTTATGCTTCATTTAAAGATTTTGTGGTGTATCAAATGGATGTAAAAAGTGCTTTTCTCTATGGGAAGATTGAAAAAGAGGTGTATGTATGTCAACCACCAAGATTTGAAGATCCAGGGCTTGCCCCCCGGCCTTCTAATGAGTATACAAGGTTGAAATGCATTATATGGACTACATCATTTAAGCTCATTAGAGCTGTTATGAAACCTTGTTCAACATATCTGTTGGCGATAGGTTTTAAATAGGGAAAATTGACAAGACCTTATTCATCAAAAGGCACAAAGGTGATATTTTGCTGGTCCAAGTTTATGTGGATGATATCATCTTTGGTTCAACAAAGAAGGAGCTATGCATTGCATTTGAGAAGTTGATGCATGAGAAATTTCAGATGAGTTCTATGGGAGAACTTACATTCTTCTTGGGATTACAAGTGAAGCAGAAGAAGGATGGCATATTTATTAGTCAAGATAAATATGTTGCTGAAATTTTAAAGAAATTTAGGTTTACAGAAGTCAAGACTGCAAGCACACCAATGGAAACTCAAAAGCCTCTGCTTAAGGATGAAGATGGTAAAGAAGTGGATGTTCATATGTATAGGTCAATGATTGGTTCATTGATGTATCTTACATCTTCAAGACCTGATATCATGTTTGCAGTGTGTGCCTGTGCTAGATACCAAGTCAATCCAAAGGTTTCACATCTTCATGCTGTGAAAAGGATTTTTAGGTACTTAAAAGGTCAACCAAAATTGGGCCTTTGGTATCCAAAAGATTCTCCTTTTGATTTGGTAGCATACACTGATAGTGATTATGCTAGAGCAAGCTTGGATAGGAAGTCTACAACAGGAGGTTGTCAATTCCTTGGAAGTAGATTAATATCATGGCAGTGCAAGAAACAGACAGTGGTTGCAAATTCCACAACAGAAGCTGAGTATGTGGCTGCTTCAAGTTGTTGTGGACAAGTGCTTTGGATTCAGAATCAACTACTTGATTATGGGTACAATTTTATGCATACCAAGATCTTTATTGACAATAACAGTACTATTTGCATAATTAAAAATCTTGTTTTTCATTAAAAAACAAAGCATATAGAGATTAGACATTATTTTATTAGGGATTGCAATGAAAAGAAGTTGATTCAAATGGTCAAAATCCATACTGACAAGAATGTTGCAGATTTACTTACAAAAGCTTTTGATGTAAGTAGGTTTCAATATTTGATTGCTAGTATTGGAATGCTAAATCCTTAAAATCTTTTATCTCTTTATGTTTTTGTAGAGTTTTGTATGAATTAGTATTGTTATTCATGTCATTAAAAGTTTTTGCTTTTAAGTATAATTAGTGCTGCTAGTTATACTAAATACTGCTGAGTTTCTACTGTTATTTATACTTAATACTGTTAGGTATAATTAATACTGTGATTATTGTGAAAATTGCTATGGATTGTGTTTTCTTGGTTTTTGGACAAACATTTTGCAGAAAAAGCAAAGAAAAGTGTTAGATTGATGATGGAAAAGCTGGTTACTAGAGAAAATAGACAAAGAGTTTTGGTGAGAAAAAGAATTGAGAGAATTAGCGAGAATAAAAATAGAAAGAGAGCTGTGTGGAATAAAAACAAACAGAGTGATTTGGTGAGTAAAAGAATTGAGAGAAGTGGGGAGTTGAAAAATAAAAAGAGAGTTAAATATATTAAAAATAGATAGAGTGTTTGGAATGGAATTAGAGTTAATGCTGGTAACTCAAAGTTAATGCTGCTAGGCATAAACTTAATACTGCTGGTAAAAGTTAATGCTGTTATGCATAAACTTACTACTGCTAGTGAAAGTTAATGCTGCAAGACATAAACTTACTACTGCTGGTGAAAATTAATGCTGCTAGGCATAACTTACTACTGCTGGGTTAATACTGCTGGGCGAAAGTTAATGCTGTTGAGGGTATTTTCATAAATACTTTGATAAAGGGTTTCAATCACTCATTTAATCGATTTCATTCACTCATATACTCTCTGATCGCAAACCCTAACTCAATTTTATCATTCATCATCAAAACCCAATACAAATGGCGGATCTAAAGTTTGCAGATACTCACAATTTGGTTGCGTTTTTGTCTAAACCCGTAGAAAGTGAAGGGTTTGAGAAGATAGTGGATTTTCTGAATGCAAATCCTATAAGATATGCACTAATGATCAATCCCACTATATACATTTCATGCATAGAACAGTTCTGGTCTACTGTCAAAGCCAAAACTGTCAATGGGGAAGTACAGTTGCATGCCTTAGTGGATGGAAAAAAGATAATCATAACTGAATCAACTATGAGAAGAGATCTTCAACTAAAAGATGCTGAAGGTGTTTATTGTCTACCTAATTTTACCATCTTTGAACAGTTTACACTGATGGGGTATGAGAAAATTTCACAGAAGCTTACTTTCTATAAGGCATTCTTTTTCTCACAATGGAAATTTCTGATTCATACTATTTTACAATGCCTAAGTTCTAAGACTACTGCATGGAATGAGTTTAGTAGCACTTTTGTTTAGCTACAAACCAGAAGTTCAACTTTTCAAAATACATTTTTGAAAGCATGGTGAAGAACTTGGATAATGTGGGCAAATTTTTTATGTATCCAAGGTTTATATAAGTCTTTTTGGATAAACAACTTGAAGGGATGCCTACTCACAACAGAATATATATTGCACCCTCTCACACTAAGAAGATATTTGGGAATATGAGAAGGGTAGGGAAAGGTTTTTCTAGAAGGGAAACACCATTATTCCAAACAATGGTGGTACAAGATCAAGCAAAACTATGTTAAGGTTCAGCAAATCCCACTGATCCCCATCACATACCTACTTTTATTCAACCATCAACATCTCCACCTCAAAAGAAACAAAAACCTAGGAAGCCAAAGAGAAAGGACACTCAGATACCTCAGTCTAGTGGTCCTACTGAACATGTAGCAAATGAGGCTATCTATAAGGAGTTGGATGACAGTTTGGTGAGGGTTGCCACTACTGCTTCTAGCTTAGAAGCAGAGCAAGACAGTGGTAACATAGCTAAGACCCAATCTAAGGTAACACCTAATGAATCTAGTTCCCTAGGAACTACTTCAGGTGGTGGTCCCAAGCGCCAAGAAACCATGGGGGATACTATTGCTCAAACTAGGTTTGAGAATGTATCTAAACATTCCAATGATCCACTGCTCGCAAGAGGTAACACACTTCGAAGTGGTAAGGATAGTCTGAAACTTAATGAATTGATGGAATTATGTACCAATTTACAAACAATAGTTCTTGATTTGGAAAAGACAAAGTCCACACAAGCTGAAGAGATTGTTAGTTTAAAGAGGAGGGTCAAGAAGCTTGAACAAAAAAAGAGGTCAAGAACTCATGGGCTTAAAAGGTTATACAAAGTTGGTCTTACAGCTAGGGTAGAATCCTCTAGAGATGAAGAAAGTTTGGGTGAGGATGCATCCAAACAGGGGAGGATAAATGCTATTGATGCTGATGAAGACATTACCCTGGTTAATGATCAAGATGATGCTGATATGTTTGATGTGAATACTTTGACTGGTGATGAGGTGTTAGCAGAACAAGAAGTTGCTACTAAAGATGTGAATTTGACTGTTGATGAAGTTACTTTGGCTCAAGCACTTGCTGCTTTGAAAAGTGTAAAACCCAAGGTAAAAGCCAATGTTGTAGAAGAGCCAAGTATACCAGTTAGTGCTACCGGTACAAAGGTTAGTGCTGCTACAACTACAACAACTGCTACAATTCTAACTTCAAGGAAAGGAATTGTCATTGCTGAGCTGGGTACATCTACAACAACAACAACAATTTCCTCACAACCATCATAGGCAAAAGTTCAGGATAAAGGCAAAGGAATTATGGTAAAACCTAAAAAGCCTTTAAAGAAGAAAGATCAAATCAGTTTTGATGAACAAGAAGCTATCAGATTACAAGCTGAGTTTGATGAAGAGGAGAGACTTGCAAGGGAGAAAGATGAATCCAATGTATCCTTGACTGAAGAATGGGATGATATTCAGGCTAAGGTTGATGCGGATTACCAGTTGGCTCAAAGACTACAAGCTGAAGAACAAGAGCAGTTCACAACTGAACAAAAAGCCACATTGTTTAAAGAACTCCTAGAGCAAAGAAGAAAGCACTTTGCAGTTAAAAGAGCAGAAGAGAAGAGGAACAAACCACCAACCAAAACTCAACAGAAGAAGACCATGATTACCTACCTTAAGAACATGGAAGGTTGGTTGGAAGCACAAAGACTTGAAATCTATAGACTTTAATTCTATCAAATAATTGTTTGACAAAGCTTTCAAAAAGGTGAACATTTTTGTGGATTATAGAACAGACTTGGTGGAAGGTAGTTCAAAGAGAGCAGGAGATGAGCTAGAACAAGAGGTCACTAAAAAGCAAAAGGTGGATGATGTTCAAGAAACAACTGAAGTGGATGATGATCAAGAAGCAACTAAGATTAAAGAGCTCATGGAAATTATTCCTGATGAAGAGGAAGTAGCAATTGATGCTATTCTTTTTGGCTACTAAGCCTCCAACCATTGTTGACTGGAAGATTCATAAAGAAGGAAAGAAAAACTATTACCAGATCATCAAAGCTGATGGAAGTTCAAAGATGTACTTAGTCTTCAGTCATATGCTCAAAAGCTTTGACAAGGAAGATTTTGAAACTCTGTGGAAATTAGTAAAAGCTAAATATGGATCAACAAGACCAGTAGAGGACTTAGATTTGATTCTATTTATATTTAAAGACAATGTTTGAACCACATGTTGAAGACAGAGTCTAGAGGAATCAACAGGATTATAGAGTGTTGGATTGGAAACTATATGACTCCTGTGGAGTTTATTCCTTAAGGATGCAACATATGCACATTCACATGCTGGTAGAAAAGAGATATCCCTTTACACCTGCTACAATTACTGATATGTTAAACAAGAAGCTTCAATGTGACCATTTCAGTGAAATGGCAAATCAGCTTCTTAAACTTCTCACAAAATAGCTTAAAAATCAATAAAGTGTCTAGAAGCATCCTCCTAGTGATTAATGAAGCTTTCAATGAAGAAACTTGATGATTTTAGAGATAAATACAAAGTTTAGGGGAGGATTGTTGGGATTAAAAGCTTCTTGATGCTGTTTGGAATTACTACTGTTCTTATTGATGTTAATGCTGCTCAGTCAAAGTTAGTGTTGCTAGAGAATTTCAATGCAAAATTATTCTAAGTGTTTAAGACTGCTGGTGAAGTTACAACTGTCAGTACAAAGTTACTACTGCTAGAGGAAGTTACTACTGCTAGTGGAGGTTAAGACTTCTCAAAAATAAAGAATAGAAAATATGCTAAGTAGTTACTACTGCTAGTACAAAAGTTACTACTATTAGTACAAAGTTAATGCTGCCAATGAAGAAGTTAGTACTGCTTATGTGATTTGTATGAGATATTTTGGTAAAAGATATATATAAGTTATTTATTTAGAAGATTATGAATAATTAGGAAAGTTTTGTAAGCCATTTAGGACTCCTTGGTGTATAAAAGGAGGTCCTAGGGCATAGAGATGAATGTATCAAAACCAAACGAGTCATTCATAGAATTATCATAGCTTCAAGGTCTTTGTAACCGTAATACTTTGAGAGTATTCGTATTATTTGCTTAATAATATTGGAGCTTTTATGTTTTGTTGAATTATATGTTCATTGTGTTTTACTGTTCCATTGAAAATTCTTTTTATTAATGATTAGATTCCGCATAATCTTTAATACATTCACACAAAGTTTCTACTATATTGTGTTAGATTTATCTAATATAACTAAATCTTAAACAAGCTTAAGGAATTCGATCTATAGAAGTGTTGAAGTGGGACCAACACAAGCTATCTATTTTGACACTCGAACACCCCTTGCATCCTATTATTTATTGACTCTAGCAGATCCTTGGATCAAATTTGTTACAAACTCTTAACCTACATCAAGGGTTAGTTTCGTGCAACAAGATATATATATATATATAAGAGAAAAAATTATATGGGCGGAATACACATATCAAGAAATGTGTAGATGTCATAACGGTTGCAACTCTTCCTCGGTGTATGCTTCCCCTTGTTTGGGGCACCAAGGAATCAAGCTACGGAAGTGTGCTATAAATTTTTTTTGTAGAAAAGTGCGCATATATAATAATGATGATAAATATATATGACGTACGGCTCACCTTTAAAAGTTAATTCTTTTAAAGAGTTACCGAGAAGCAAGTTGATTATTAGGTTCAAGTGTCTTATCTCATTGTCCGTATTTAAAATTCATTGTTAAAAAAAAACAAAAAAAAAATCTAGTATAAATTTTCTCTTTACATTTTAGTGCATGCGCACTCGTTCTCAGTCTCGTAATTCTAACCGTCAACAACAACAAGTCATCATCAAACCGACTTTTTGTTGAATCCATTCAATTTGTTGACCTTTATCCGTAGTTACGATGGTGATAACTTGTACTTGGCTCAATTACTCGAGAGCACCCACCGTGGGTTACGGGGATGCCATCGTTTGTGCCCGGATCAATGCGGAAACTTTGAGTCTTAAGCGTACCTCCGTCAAAGCAAATAATTATTCGGTACATGACAAGGATGACCCATCTCTCACATCCGTTATTTCAACAAGTCACTTCTACGATGAAGTTCCTGAACGTCCCGGGTACGTCGGTAAAGCTTATGCTTTTCATATTTTCTCTCGAGGGTGCAGCCCGAATTTGGCTAGAAAAAGAACCCCCTCGATCGATTCTCACATGCGATGATCTTGTTTCGAAATTTATCAACAATTTTTTCCCCCTTCCAAATAACAAATCTTCGAATGAAATCACGCGATGTCAACATCACGTATTTGATGAAAACTTTGCTACAAGGTCATGGGGACTCGATTTTAAGATCTTCTGGAGCTTGCCCACATCATGAGATTTTCAGGTTATAACAACTCGATACTTTCCTATAAATTGGCTTTGAACTCTGTGTGTGATTCAAGATTGTTTAAATTCCGCCCCGGTGGGTGGTAACTTTCTGGATAAAATGCCTCGTGATTGCCTAATAATCATTGAAAGTCAAATCCAAAGTTCACGTAATTCAGTAGACAAAAGGTTGTTGCTAAAGTGTGTTCAAGCACTTCTCCCCCCTGTATTTCCTCCCCGCTGATGTCGAAAACCCTAAAGATATGTGTAGCTCTTACTCTCGAATTAAGAAAATAAAAACAAGGCTCCTACTCCGTAAATAAGCGGTGAGGAACAGTTTTCTGTTACGTTGTGGTGGTACTCATTCTTACCGAAATTGTCCCGCCACCGATGGCAATGTTTATCGTGACAGTATTCAAGAATTTGTTACCCAAGCAGCAGCAGCTAATTTCAATTAAGGAAATTCCGGTTATCGAGCCCCGATTGCTAAATCAATACGACCTTACCGGTTTTCTAGTCCCATTTCAAAATAATCAACAAAGATCAAGGAAATAACAAAACGCTTTACACAAAATCGAGGAAATACTTACAACCAGGCCAAATTTACGACCTCTTTTTATCAACCCCGGTTCACCAAGTCTTAACCTTACAAGCTCCAGCTCCGCAAACACAAAGTGTGTCGAAGGATGATTTTTTCAAATCGTGAAAAGATTATATGCAGTAATGAGATATATGCAGAATCAGAACAAAACTTGCCAAAGAAAGATGACCAATTAATGCGGATCATGCTTTGTTCCAGTTTGTGAATTCAAATACGCTTCTACTTAGGTTCAGGGACACTCCCTATTTACTACTCCATATACTCACCGAAAGGTAGATTTGAAGGGTATTACTACCCGAAGTTGGTGTTGCTTTTATCAAGGACCACAAATCCTACTAGTCTTCTCCTCCTCCTAAAGTAGTGGAGAAACGTAATACCGAGGCGACTAAGGACCCGATGTTTTCCTACTAATGAATGATGTACCAAGACGTCAACTCCGGTTGTCAAGTTTCAATCCCAAAGTAGCAAATTTGAGCCGTTGTAATTGCCCGGTTAGTGCTCACGTGCTAACTGGAAACCAAGTCAATTCCTTATCTTTCTAGAGAGTAATGATAAAAAGCAACGTGAAAAAGCTAATGATCAAGTTGAGAATTTCTACAAAACCTTTCAAGATATGAGTTTCGAAAATTAGCTTAGCAGATGCTTTGATTCTTATGCCCAATATAATAACCTTGCCTCGACTCTTAAAGTCCTAATAGGAAACAAAGAAAAATTAAGTGAAATGGCTAGAACCCCTTTGAATGAGCATTGTTTAGTGGTTATCCTAAACAAGTTACCCGAAAAACTTGGAGACCCTAGCAAATTTCTAATACCATGTGATTTTCCCAGAATGGAAGAGTGCTTAGCCTTGGCCGATCTTGGTGCTAGCATAAATCTCATGCCATTATCTGTGTGGAAAAAGCTTTCTCTTCCTGAGCTCACTCTACTTGTATGACTCTTGTAACTTGCAGTCCGTTCGATTACCAAACCGATTGGTATCGCTGAAGATGTCTACCTAAAAGTAGGAAAGTTTAAATTCCTGGCTGACTTTGTAGTCGTTAGACTTTGATGCCGATCCACAAGTTCCCCTAATTCTCGGGAGATATTTCTTAAAGACCGGGGCATGCTTGGATTGTTGTTTACGAAGAAGAATGTAACTCTTCGTTTCGGGAAAAGAAGCCGATAACAGGCAATCTAGACCAACGTCGAGATATTCCTCTAATTACGTTGAGATGACGGCAGAAATGAATCTACGTTATTGAAATGGCTGTTGTTGAGAGTTGTAATGCTCAAGAAGTGGCTCGGTTTCTCTGATGTGATTGCTAGTGGCAATCCCACTCCTTACTATGACCCGATCGTTTCTACTTCTTCTCCGGCTCTCACTCCCTTTGGGGATAGTGATTTTCTTCTTGAGGAAGTCGATGCTTTCCTAGCTCTTGAAGATGATCCAACTTCACCGAAAGTTGATGACTCTTACTATGACCCAGAGGGGGATATTCTACTTCTTGAATCATTTCTCAATGATGATCCATCACCCCTCCTAACCAAGAAAATTATTTTCTTGAAATTCGAAAAGAATTGAAAGTTTGTGTAGCTAAAACTGTTAAATCTTCAATTGATGAACCTCCCGAAGTCGAACTCAAGGACTTACCTCTTCTCTCGAAATACGCATTTTTGGAAGGAGATAATAAGTTACTCGTATAATGTTGCTAAAGACTTGAGTGTTGAGGAAAAGCCGATATCATAAGTTTTGATAGTCAATCAAAGCGAGCCATCGATTGGAAACTCTATGATATCAAGGGTATTTAACCGCAGATTCAGATACTCATAAGGGATTCTTATGGAAAAGGACTACAATACAGACAGTTTCAACACCGTAGGACGGGCGTAATCTAAAGATCCACGATGTCATCAAAAAGGAGTTTGAAAAACTTCTTGATGCCGGATTAATTTACCCGATCTTTGATAGTCCTTGGGAATAAGACCTCACGTACATTGCGATACCTCGATAAAGGGTGTTTTACCATTGTAGAAAATGATGATAAAATTGAATTGATATCCGACTGAATTGGTTATGGATGGCGTGTATGCATTGACTATCGAAAGTAATGAAGCCACTCGTATAGACACTTTCACTACGTTTATGGTATCAAATGCTTGAGAGATTAGTCAGGAAACGAGTACTATTGTGTTTTCTCATGTGGTTTTGTCTCGGGTTACTTTCAAATTCCATCGACCCTCATGTGATCAGAAAAGACAACATGGTCAAGTGTTCTCTACGTGAACGTTTGCCTACCGTCTCATGCTCCTTTTGGCTTAGTGCAATGTATCCAGGCACGTTTCAAGGTGTATTGATGGCTATCATTCATGATATGATCGAAAAAACTTTGGAAGTCTTCATGGATGACTTTTCGGTCTTTGGGAATTCATTCGAAAATTGCCTCTCTCGTGTAGACAAGATGCTTCAAAGGTGCGAAGGACCAATCTTTGGTCTTAGAATTGGAAAAGAGTCATTTTATGGTAATAAGAAGGCATTGTGCTTGGCTATTAAGATTTCCAAAAAAAAAGGGGATTGAGGTTGATAAAATCCAAATCGATGTGATTGCTGTGTTACTCATCCTACCACGTTAATGGGTGTTCGAAGTTGTTCTTCTCGGTCATGCACTGGTTTCTAACTGACGGCTTGATTCAAGGATTTTTGTCCAGAAAAGGTTCCTGACCAATGACTCATCTTTTTGAGAAGAATACTCCATTCATTTTTTCCGATGATTGTATTCAAGCTTTTCAAACATTAAAGAAAAAACTTACTGAATCTCCAATCTTGATTGCTCCAGACTAGGACCTACCCTTTGAGCTTTTGTGTGATGCAAGCGACTTTGCCATAGGTGTTGTCTTGGGGAAAAACTGTCATGATAAACATTTAGCTATACTCTAGCTTAGTAAATAACAATGAACGAGGTGGAATCGCATTACACTACGAAAGAAAAAGAAATGTTAGCCGTGGTGTATGCCTTCAAAAAATTCCGATCTTACCTCATCTTGAACAAAAGCGTAGTGTATACGGATTACTCTGCCTTAAAATATCTCTTTGCTAAAAAAGATTCCAAGGCAAGATTGCTCCGGTAGGTTCTCCTCCTTCAAGAGTTAGATTTTAACGTAATTTGACACAACAAGAGGATGCCAAGAGAACCTCGTCGCAGACTCATGATTTCTTGCACAGATGAGAATCCTCATATGGATGTTGTTTAAAATAACAAAGACATTAATGAACATTTTCCTTTAGAAACTCTTGGAGTTATATCTAGTGAAAGTACCCCATGGTTTACGGACTATGCAAATTTCCATGCGGGGAATTTTATCATCAAAGGAATTACAACTCAACAAAAGAAGAAATTTTTTAAGGACGTTAAACATTATTTTTGGGATGATCCCTATCTTTTCGTATTTGTGCGGATCAAATCATTCGACGGTGTGTGCATAGGCAAGAAGCTATTGATATCTTAAAAGCCTGGTCAAAAGCCTGGTCACTTAGCCGCATGGTTGGGATGTGTCAAGACGAAAGTCGCTACATGAGATGATCTCGCCTTCAAACTCATTATTCTCGGGTGGAACGTGAAGCATAGTATTTTGCAAAATGTTGATCCATGGTTGAAATTCAAAATAGCACATTCACCTAAGATATAATAATTATCGGGAGTGAAAAGTTCACAAGTTGGAAATATGAGTAGTGTTAGCATCTTTACTGATATTTAACTGTGATTTCGTGTTAAGCTTGGTTTGGTCAAGTGAAAAGTCAGGAACGATGAATTTATCCTTTATGGAGCATTCTCGAATCGAAATGCATTTTGTTCTATGATCCCTAACAATTATAGAAATAACGAAAGTCAAAATATTCTTGTTAAAAAATGGAAAAAGTCTTGAAAAAATGGGAAAATAGGGTGTTGTAAAGCTTGTGATTTCTTAACTTTCCCCACGAAAGTCTTTGCTACTTTTCAAAGATTTAGTTTGGGGAGGTTTTGAGGTTTTTGGTTTTAGAGCATATAATATTACGTGAGGACACACAATCACTTAGTTTGGGGAATTTAAATATGTGTGAAAACACATATCTTTTTTATATCAAAAATGGCCCTAAAAAGATAGAATTGTGCATAAAATGCTTGTATATTGTTTGTTTTGTCTTTGTGATTGTGTAGCGTATGATGTTGCAAAAACCATAAGGAAACGGCAAAAATCCGGACAAACAGACTCGAGAAGAAAAGGGAGTGTGACAGAGAGCCACGGGATTTGATTGCTGTTGTTTCTAACAACAATGGCAAAACGTCAAGGTTAACTTGGTCAGTGACCTCTAAGAGGACATACCCAAAAATTACCAAACAGTCCCTTAAGTAAAAACCATTTTACATAAATAAACCCCTAAAGCCCTAACACCAGTTATCTCTTTAAATATAAAAAGATAACGGTCGTTATCTTTCTATAATAACCCAAACTAAAACACATGGACTCAATCCTTTTGTTATAAAGTCCCGGGTCACACATGGTCAACGACCCCAATCCCGTGAGTCTAACCACCCTCTCCTAGTCAGTTTAAAAAGGCGCATAAGGGAATTTACTATTCATCATCATTCTCGACGATTAACCCCACTCAAATTAAAGGGTAAAATCAAATTGATTGTGTGGCTCAACAATTCAAGCACCAATCTCCTATATGGCAAAAGGAAACGTCACTTGAGGCTCTTATTGGTCAAAAATGGGACAAGGAGGACACGTGGGCATTAAAAGAAGCACACCAATGATTGGATTTTTACACTAAATTTAGTGCAAAAGAAAGCACAAGTACTCTCTGACACACAGAATGCCACGTTGGCAATCCGTGTGCTCATCATTTAAACCAACGGTGATAAATAGGAATCCAATGATTGGAAATTAATGAAGGGTCATGATCAAATGGATGAGGAGCGGGCTAGACTCCTAGAAGCTTCACTCCAAGGCTATAAATAGAGAGCAAGCCTCTCACACACATAATCTTCTTTTTCTAACTTTTAATAGTAGCTTAATTTAGTTTAGCTAATGTAATTTTAAAATTTAGTTTTTAGCTTATTGTAATCTTCATTTCCAAAGTTTTGTATTCAGTTTTAAATCAATTAAATCATAGTTTACTTGTTTACAATCTGTTTTTACTTATAAGCTTTTATATATCTCAAATGCTTCTATTTGACTATTTCACAAGCTACTCTTATAAGCTCTTCATAAGCTTTCTGAGTCTCTAAGCTCAGATTGAGCTCAAATTTGTCATTTAATATACTTAAACATTTAAAATCAGTTAATACCTATGATTAATAAGGATTTTGGTTGTTTGGATGATGAACTAGCAATGGAAGAGTTCATAGGACTTTACTAGCTTATCCTTGTGATAAGCTAGAGCTTATTGACAGCTCTTTGAGCAAATCAAGCCTTTGTTTAGCTAAGGCTTTTGTAAGTCTTCTTTAAATTTCAAGTCTCTTAGCTTAATAATTGCATTTGCTTATTTTCAGCTTATTTCTTGCTTATTTGTGCTTATAATTGTTTATTATGTCTTATTAGTTAAGTTTGATTATCTGTTTTTAGCTTTAATAGTCTAGATCATAGTTTTCTTTATATTGTCTAATAAATCAATAAAAATCCAAAAATATTAGCATAACTAGTAGCTTAATGATTCTGGCTTATTTGATTGTTTGTATAAGCTCATAAGGTTTGTTAATAGTTGTTTGTTATCTGGTAATTAAGTCTTGTTCACTAGATCTCTATTTCATAAGCTCAAATGAATTTTGATAAAAATAAAGGGGTGTTTGGCATAGCAGTACTAACTACAAGTTAGTACTGTTAGTGGCCATTTGGTCTTTTGAAATCAGTTTTAATTTCTCAAATAAGTTTGTTAGAGTAGGATTTAGAAGCTAGATTAATGCTAATTAGTTTTCACAAGTTAAGTTTCATTTAAGTTCAAATCTGTTAGTTTCATTTGCAATATAAGCTCTTTTTGATTTTAGTCATGGACATGACCTATTTGCATTTAGTTTATTGATTTAGAGTGTAGTAAGTTTAGTTTAATAGCCTGCACTTGTTTGAATTGCATCTTGGTCAATTTGGTTGCAAACTGCATCAGCAGTTTTAAAAAGACAAGTAGCTGTTTTCAATTCAATAATTCAGAGGGTATAAGTAGCTTATAGGATTTGATTTTTGGTTTACAAGTAGGTCTAGGGTCAGTGTCAATCTGTCTTAACTTAGTTT